>CAUYQU010078580.1:0-20034 GCA_963574635.1 Cheracebus regulus | reverse complement strand
GGGCTCTCTTTTGGTTCCATATGAAGTTTAAGGTGGTTTTTTCCAGTTCTGTGAAGAAGGTCATTGGTAGCTTGATGGGGATAGCATTGAATCTGTAAATTACTTTGGGCAGTGTGGCCATTTTCACAATATTGATTCTTCCTAACCATGAACATGGAATGTTTCTCCATCTGTTTGTGTCCTCTCTTATTTCATTGAGCAGTGGTTTGTAGTCTTTGGTTTTAAAATGCACATGTATTAACAAAGCACATAGTGATGGTGGTTAGATTAAAGGAAATGATATATGTATGAGTGTTTTGTGGTTATTGTCATAGGTGATGAAAGCTATGTTCCAGTATTAAACAGAAAATCAGTATTATTCTATATGCTGTGATTTTTGAGCCAGTATAAAGTAAATGATTTTTTTTGTTTTTGTATTTACAAGATCTATGAAGTATCAAACCAATCTATATGTAATAACACAGGGCCTTAAAAACAGAAATGTATTTGCAACCAATATGTTGTATAGGTAAGCAGGTGGTTTTATAATTAAGGTTATCTGAAGTTCTTAATAAACTGTCTTGAACACAGACTGCTAACAGTACACAATTGGAGTCTTATTCCTTTTATAATAATGTTTTTAGTATTCCACTGAAACATGGCCAGTAAGTGTGCAATATTCTTAGTTACCATTATGAGGGACTCTGTATATTACAATCTCTCCACTATTTCTGCTGTTAGCTGGAAAAATACTGGGAGCAACGGCAGCTACTATCAACAGGGAGCCATATTAATTATTTGAAATGTGCCTCATAAGAGGAATCAGCAGAGTTTATTACAAGTCGAATATTACTTGAAATGGGAAGGTTATTCCAACTGTTATCATAATCTATGTATCATTAACTTTCCTTGTTTAGGAAAAGAGATTAACAACCCTGTAAATTGCTATAGTAAATGTATGAAATATACAACTGCATATTCCCATTGTAGAAAGAAAGTAGTGAGTCCTCCACTCCCACTCAAACCTTCTGTATATAAAGTAGCTTTAGAAATTGAACTGACTCTATAGTTATGCTTTCTTGCCTCGAAATCCTATTTGTATGTTATTATCAGTATACAAACTATGGCTACTTTGAGCATTAGATGATTCTTTTATATTTAAGCTAACACTTTTTCAAATCAGCATCTTGGCCTTAAAATTAACTTTACCTCTTTCATCTCATAAGGCAGAAAGTATGTTACAAATATATGTGTTAGCTAATACAGTGCTTTGCAAGGAACACAGAATACAGCTACTTGCTGTTTAAATTGTGGTTAGTTATTTTTTCATTAAATACGGATAGGAATACTTTTGTACTCAAGTAGTGGAGGTGAATCTTAAAGGTAAAATAAAAATCAATCATAGTTGTAAAGTGATCTAGATAAACATTTCTCAAAGTGTTATTTGTACATTGGGTACCAGTCTACAGACTGTTTATTACTGAGCTGCACTGAAGTAGATGCAGATATTGAGAGAGTTTAGAAATACTTACAGTAAATAAATAGACCAGATAATATTATTTAATCTAACAACAAAAAATAAGGACTTTTGTTTTATATGTCTTTGATTTTTTTTTTACTTTTCCTTGTAACTCATTTTTATTGTGTTTTTAACATTATCACGCCACAACAAATTTGTAGTGAAACAACAACAACAAAAAAAAAAAAAGAAGAAGAAACAACTCAGATTATTAGAGAAGCACTGCTTTACTTGAGTGATGTTTGAATGACACATTGCTTTTATGTTTGGGCAGATACGTCTACACTCTGTAATTTAGGCTACTATTTTAGTTTGGAGTGAGTGAGATAATGTGATATCATAAAAACAATTTGTAAAGGAGAAAGACATTCCCACAATGTCTTCTTAACAAATTTTTTTTTGGGTCCACAGGGCAGGCACATCATGGACAAGTTTCATACATTTCTCCACCAATTCACCTTGACTCTGAGCTAGAAAGACCGTCTGTTAAAGGTAAGTTTTCTTTATATAAAGAAAAAGTAACTACTCATTGTTTGATGAAAGCAATGAATCAAATTAAATATGGTTGTACACATGTATGTTGTAATCAAGTGTCTGTTCAGAAAACAGGGGTAAAATGAAGTATGTGAGTAATCTGCAGCTAAGGCAAGTCTCATGTATAAACAAAAATATGAAATTTCTCCAAGAAATGTTTGTACATCAAAATACAGTGGTTTCAATAAATGAGTATTTATAGAGACTCAACTAGTGGAGGACTAGTTGAATACCCATTTAGATTTAGAAATTACCAGATAAACATTACTTTTTTAGTGGGACTGTATTTTTCTACTATTCTATTTTTTTTACATTAAGATATATTAATCTAAGTCATATTGACAGATTTTTCTCCTTAAAATAATATTTTATTATTATTCTTTTTAAGTCATTTTTGTATTAACATCATTTAGTTTTAAAAATATACATTAAAATTATGTATTTTTTAATTGATGCCACCAGTTTTAGTTAGAGATCTTTGTAAATAATCATACAAAATAAAAATTAAAGGTAACATTTACTGTCTCATAATCTAAATACAAATTGAATCCTTCTGCTTTTAAATAAATATTTATCAATGATTTTCAAAATGTTTCTTAGTTCTCAAAGCTGATATGTGGACATGCCTTTTAATTCTGTAAATAGCAAATATGACAAGGTTAACTTTTTGGTTTTAAGTAATGCAGTATGTTTTCTTATATTTTCAACAATATTCATTACTTAATAAAATAAAACTGACTTTTATGAACATATTTTCTGTACAGGCTATTTTCTCTCTTAGGAGTTTCTTATCTCTTCTTGCCTAATTAATAGGTTTCTACCAATGTTTCAAGGCCCTGCTTTATGTTAGTTTCTCTATTAAGTTTTCCCTGACTATGTGATAGGGTGGACCTATGTGCACATGTCAGTTTTCCAAATGCCCCCTGTGCTTGCCTCAGTTATTAAACCCCTAAGACGTTGGATTTTATTTCGTGGCACACATGTTCCTTTCCCTTATCTGTATGCTCCTTGAGGGCACAGAGTGTCACACTTGTTATATTTCCCTGAGTCATTGGTCTGTGCTTTGCACATAATAGAAACTCATTCAGTGATTTCTAAGGCACTGACAGTGATGGTGACAGCCTAGATCCTAAAGGATGCATCTGTGCTTTATTAGAGAAAAAGGGAGGAGCAATGATATGTGAATCCCATGAAGAGGGAGAAAAATGAGACAAAACGTAAATATGTGAAGGTATTTTTAAGGAAGTGTGCTGGATGCACAGTAAAAGGGGAGCAGTTCTAGAGGGAAAGACTCAAGAGAGGTAGCAAGGCAGATTGTGATGGATTCTGTATCCCCTACCAAAGAGTCTGTTTTATCCTGGATAAAAGTAGGAAATATTTTAAATTATTTTTCCCCATGTCGGTTGGGTGTTACATCATAACACTATCAGTTCATGATATGAGAAACGTATTTCTGGTGTTAGCACAGGTGATGAGCTGATTGAAGAGACTGGCAGAAGGAGGCTTTTCATTAGTTTAGATAAAAGATGATGGGGAAATTAGGAGAGTGTCCCTGGCAATGTGAGGATCTGATAAATATTTTGAAGAGACATGACATTTGAATGAATAGATACAGGGAAAGGGGCAGAAATGCCTCTGTGGTTTCTGTATTGATTAACTGCTCGGATGCTGCTATGGTTTGAATGTTTGTATCCCTGCCAAAATTCATACTGAAACTTAATCCTCAGTGCAACTGTATTAGTATTAAAAGGTAGACCTTTAGGAGGTGATTAGGGCATGAGGGCAATGCCATAATGAATGGATTAATGGCCTTATAAAAGGGCTGGAGGAAAGTAGATAGGTCCTTTTTTTGCTCTTATGCCTTCTCTAATGGGAGGATGTAGCAGGAGGCACCATCTTGGAAACAGAGAGCAGCCCTCACCAGACATTGAATCTTCCAGTCCCTAATCATGGGCTTCTCAGCCTCCAGAACTGCAAGAAAATAAATTTCCATTCTTTATAAATTATGCCATCTCAGGTATTTTGTTATAGCAGCACAAATGGACTGAGATAGATGCTTATGACATAATTGCTCATCATGAGAAATAGATAGAAATTATAAATCAATGCATTGCTTTAGACATATTAATTCTTGGTGGAATGTTCCGACCAAGCTTAAAAGATAGAGTCCTACTTATGCAAATTAGTGACTTCAATAGAATTCAGTTCCTCATACATGACCCCAGTATGATTTGAGAGAGTACTACTTTAAGTAGTACTGCCCCCATGATTCAGTTATCTCCCAGTGTCCCTCCCACAACACATGAGAATTATGGGAGCTACAGTCCAAGGTGAGATTTGGGTAAGGACACAGCCAAACCGTATCACTCACCCTCCAGTTGTCTGCATGCGTCATTCTTCTTGGACGTGGAACAAGAACTTGGGACCCTCCAGACAGTGGGACTAAAAGAGCTATAACACAAACAGGGCTGAAACATGCCCCACCACTTGCCATGTTGTGGGTGACAAGAAGGAGAGAAGAGCTGCGGCCCTTCAAGGAGCCCAGATCTAGGGGTTTTCCAGGCCAGGGTTATGACACCACTTTTGCATTCTGCAATTCCTGGCATCTCCAATCTTCCAGGCAGCACTGCATTCCCCTCATCCAGATGCAGGTGCCCACAGCAGAATCTAGTTCAGCCACAGCCTCTCATGGAGCTGGCACCTGTGCCAGCACCTAGAGCTGCCCAACCCACCACAGCAGCTGGCAAACCTAGCTATGTACATTTGCCAGACCCCACACTTGTTTGCTCACACTCCCCTTGCTGCTCTACATCTGTCTGGCTCTTCGCAGATGTGGGATTTGGGCTGGTGGCATGAACCAAGCATAGCCTTTTGGGCCCAGTGTGTAGAATGAGCCCAGCAGGCATGAGCTATACTTTGGCAGAATGTGCAGCCAGCCACAAAGTTCTCTGGCGGATGAAGTGATACCCCAGAGATCCTGTGGCACAACCCTTTCTTTGGGCAGCCAACACATGAGGATTGCTTGAGACCAGGAGTTCCAGACCAGCTCATGCATCATCGTGAGATCTATGTCCAGAGAAAATAAAAATAGCCAGGTGTGGTGGTGCATGTGTGTAGTCCTTGCTACTTGGGAGGATGAGGTGGGTTGAACCCAGGAATTTGAGGCCACATAAGCTATGAACATATCATTTCATTCCAGCATGGATCACAACCCTGTCTCTATTACAATAAATAAACAAATAAAATAGAAGCCAGTACAATTAAAGTTCAATGTTCTAGACCCTGTCTTATCTTTACTGTCTCCTACTACTATCTAGAAGATCAGAAATAAGAACTTCACAGTGTTTTTATGAGGATTGGGGTAACATAAAATAGAGTCTAGCATCTGGTAAGCCCTAGATTAAATGTGGCTATTGCTGTGTACTTTCGGATTCACTGCTGTGGCATATGGAAGGAAAATGGGCTTTGGAACCCTACAGCCTTGCATGACCTTGGGCAGTTTCTGTCTGCCATCTGTAGAACATGGATAATAATGCCATCGCAGCAGGTTTATTAGGATGATTAAGTGAAGTGATACATATCAAGTTCATAGAAAATATCTGACATATATCAGACCTGAAGAGTTGGTAGGTGGCAGGCCTTACTAAAAACTTGGTTTTAAAGTGACATCGGCTTCAGAGTGAAGATATTGAACAGATAAAGAATAAATGACTGTTGTATTAGTCTGTTCTCACATTGCTATAAAGAAATACCAAAGCTGGGTAATTTACAAAGAAAAGAGTTTTATTTGGTCCTGGTCCTGCAGTCTGTACAAGGAGCACGATGCTGGCAACCTCTCAGCTTCTGGGTAGGCCTCCAGAAATGTACAATCATGGCAGAAGGTGAAGAGGGAGTGAGCACGTCACATGGCTGGAGCAGGAGCAAGAGAGAATGAGCGTGGAGATGCCACACTTTTAAATAACCAGATCTCAGGAGAATTCGCTCACTACTGTATGAAGGGGGATGGGGCTAAAATACTCATAAGAAATCTGGCTCCATGATTCAGTCACCTACCACTAGGCTCTACTTGCAGTGTAAGCAATTACAACTTGATGGGAAATTTGGACCAGGACACAGATCCCAGCCATATCAACCATAATCCAATAGTCATTTCTGCTTGATATCTACCTCAAACTGTGCTCTCTACCTTAAAATGATTGTCCTGATTCTACTTCTTATTTGATTTAGGAGGAATGATACAAATTTCTCTGAATACACAGATCAGAGACTCTCCTAAATTGTTCTGTGATTAATTGTTCAATGAAATTGTAGTTATAATCACTAACTCATGTGACCCTGCCCTGCAATTTTCAAAATAAAAATAAAATTAATTAGGCAAATAAAGAGCTTTGTGTAAAGTTTCAAAATAACAGTGCAAAAATTCTTATCCATTTTTCCTAAGACTATCTTATATTTAAACACAAATATTGGAAATGGGATAGAGTTGGTATAATAATATCATTAGTTTGGAACTATAAAATATTTCCTTTCAACTATAACACCTCATCTTCATTTATAATTTAAAAGCGTACTATACACTATTGTTGATATTTGTATTATATGAAGTCAAATTATACATGCAAACTGTACATATATCTCTATATCTGTCTGTTCATCTGTTGACAAGGGACATTGGAGAGAGAGGAGCAGGACAGTGAGTTGTTTCTCTTGTATGTTATGTGTTTTTATTTGAATGTATATAATATGACAAATTAGGTTCTTTAAATAATTGAAATTCTATCTCCAGTAATTTTTGTGAGATTATATGGCAGTATTCTTTGAATTGCCTATAAACAAACCATCTTACCTTTTTATTTTCTATTTTTCTACTGTAATTTCATACATATTAAAAATATGAACAACATCTCTAGGCGTTCCCTTACTCCACTGACCCATGACTCTCTTTTTCTTTCTCTTCCTGAAGCAGTTTCACCACCCTACATACATGTTAATGATTCAGGAATTATTGCTTTATATATTGATTCCTTTTGTAGTGTATGGGCTTGGCTATATTCCTATAGGAAATTCATACTGAATTTTCTGTTATGCATCAACCTAGCAATATAAAACAAAAACATTTAAAATATATTAACATAGTTATAAATATTAGCAGAGGAAACTTTTCTATAGAAAATACAAACTCAGGCTAACAGTAAAACAGAAGACTGCTTCAGATACTTTGCCATTTTATTCTTTTTTCATATGAAATATCTTGGATTACTTGATACTTTCTTTTTAAAATAGTGACTGTGGTTTGAGTGATTGAGACAATGAAGTAATTATTGGTAACTTTGAAATTGTGTTTTAAAACTATTTTGAAAATTATATATATATATATAATTATAATATATATGTATATATATATGATCTCATTCTAACCCCCTTCTGCCCCCTCACCTATGAATCATTTTAGTTTTAATCTATGTGTAAGCATTCTACCTCCTTTTAATTTCCTTGATTTCTTCCACTTTCACTCTCATATTTTTAGGAAAAAAGTATTTTGTGTTATTGTTACATTTGTTTACCATAGTCACAGTATGTTTCTTTCCTGATATGGTTCATTTTAATTATGTTCAATGTGCTCTTAGTAACCAAAAAGAAAACATAGTAACAAGTTACCCTTGAATAAAATGTTGTACTTTCTACAGTTGCAAAGTAGCCACAGAATTTATATACTAATGAGTAAATTTGAGAGATTCTGTTCTTTAAATCTAATGTGATCATACATGGCATTTGGTTGCATACTTTATGGCTGCGATGGCTTTATGTGCATTCTTCAATTTACAGATTTTATTACTGAATAGGGGTGTAAATTCCAATAGTTTACTAGTGCATTAATGTCACAATACATTACAAGGTAATTAACCAGAGATGCCACTATAAATAGAAAAATAGTCACAGCCTTCACTATAAACTACCTAATAAAAATAAGGGTCTGAATCAGCATTCACCATTATAGTAATTTTTCTTGCCATACGTCTCATTAATCAGGACTTTATAAAAAAGCTTCATCTTGAAGCACTATTATTTTTAAACCTTTCATTATTAAAACAAATTTGTTATAATTTTGTATTTAACTTAATTGGATTGATTATATATTTCTGTATGCAAGTAAGCTCTACATGCTTTTGAGACATATTTCCCAGTTTTACTAATGTGGAAATGAAAGAAATACTACTTTGTTTATTTTATGGCAGATTTCTAAATAAGTACATGAGAGTTCTTAGCAGGACTCATTAAAAGTTAGAGTTCTGAAGGTCATATGTCCCCACCAACTCTCCTTTCTCTCCACCTTTATTTTGACTTCTAACTACTCCCATGCAAAATGCCCTGCCCCAGAATCATGTCATAATATATTACAGAGTCACTCAATGAAGGTGATTGGGTGGGATTTTGTGTTAAAGATAAATTAGAATCCTAAGCAGAGGCAAATATTATTTGAGGTTTACATATACCAGTTGGGATACACCCTTCAGTTGAGACTTTGTTGTTTTCATTTTGTTTGTCTGTTTCATTGTTTTCCTGTACAGTTTGGTGAAAACCTTATCAGTCAATTGTAAAATCCATTCTATAAATTCTTCACAGCATCACTAACAATTGAAGTTAGACAAATTCTTGTCAATTACCAAAAAAGATATTAACTTCTAAAAAATGTCCTAATATCATACTAATGATATTTTGAATATTTTGTTATATTAAAACATTGACAATTATTGAATATACTCCACCTTCCAGTATAGTGAACTACTGGTTATAAATCTGATAAAAACTGTATTTCATTTATTTTGTATAGTCTTTCTATATGTAGGGTCTTAATAAGAAGACTAATATTGAATACTAATTCGTACATTTGCTAACCATTGACAGTTACAACATATCCTCAGATAAAGGTAAGATGTCTGTTCACATTTGAAAAGTTACAATTTTTTACCTTTTTTCTCATACAAACCAAGTAATACAAATATGGTTCAACTGACACATAATCAATGAACTAGAGTAATGCCAGACATTAAGTTTTATGTGCAAGTTGATTATATTCAGCAAATCCACACACTGAAAATATTTTTTAGAGTTCAAAATAAGCAGATCGTCCTGCTAGTGCATCTGTATTAGAAATAGGCTGTAGCCAAAGATTTACTATTACAAATTAGAGATATTAACACATGCTATTATCTAGTGACGTATAAAAACAGTTGAAATTGACTAAAATAAAACAGAAATGTCACATCTGACATTCTCCTTGAAGAGTCTGCAGGCCTGTTCTCTAATATTTTATGATGATGCTTTTGTAACTTATCTGATTAGCAGACATTATAGGGGAAAACATAAGTTCCCTAGCTTTACCTACTCTTATCCCAATAGAATAAAAAGAAAACTTGGATATAACAGAATTCTTTAATTGCATTAAATTAAAACTTTTTTCCTATGTTCCTACACTTGTAAGGCCAGACATTTTATTATTATTTAAAGTACACTGTGAACATCTAGAAGATACAGGCAGAGAGTATAGCTTGTTAATATTAACAGTAAAGACAATTCCCATTTATTAAGTATATACCTCTTATCAAACACAGAAAAAAAATTTCATATACATTGCCTCAATTAGTCTCACAAGGATCCTATTACCTTTTTATTCAGACTTGATGATCATGATCATCATATTTCTAGGTTCCTGCATGATACCGTAATACTACATAATACTAATTGAATGTGTTGAATTTAATTAAAATCATACTCTAAACTTAATGTTAAAATGTGTTTGTTATTCATATTGTCAGGAATAAATATGAGGGTTTTGTAAATCTGTAACATACTTTCCTATTATATGTTTTTGTTTAAAAGCTAACATTTATAATTTGAAATAATTTAACACACTCTTTCTGGCCCTTATGCTCTATAATTCATAAACTGAGAATAATTATCCCAGAGAGTAGAGTGATCTGGTCGTTTTTCATATTTGGTTCTTAGTCAGTTTGTCCTGGTGGTCTCTAAAGGATCCGAATGAGAAGGGAAAAAGAATTTGTTTAAATTATCTTTCCATGCTGGCTGATGAAATGATATTCTTAGTATTCAAAGGGCATTAAATAAAGTCTTGGTACTGTCATGCTCTGAACATTCTCCTTCAGATTTGACGTGACTGATTGCAGATCCACTGATAATGATCCTCACATTGAATATGGCGGTTCCCCAGTGGTGATTCGCCCCTTGAGCATTGTTTGAGAAAAGAGAAAGTGACCAGGATTGGTAGGTCTCTAAGTAGCTATGATCAGGCGCTTCAGCCCTCCCAACTCCCATGCCCAGCTTCCTGTGCCCTCTCCTAAGGCTATTCTGGCCCAGATTCCATAAGATTGCTACTATAGGTTCCAGGACTTATTTCTCTTTGTCTTATTTTGTTTGTAGTGTCTTTCAGAAAAATAGGGGTATAGCTGTGTTATCTTGTTCAAAAAAAAAAATGTTTAATGTCTAAATATCACAAGTTTTGATTGAGGTATTGCTAGTCAGTAATGACAATAATAATAGCTAACATTTACTATGTAAGTTAACTGAAATCATGTGTTCAATCTAATATAATTCATATGAGTCACTCTCTCACAATTCCCAAAGACAACTAATCATAAAATTCTTCAGGATTTTCCGTCGATACCACCTTTTTGAGTGGTATGAACATTTGCTCCCAGCTCTATTCTAAGCACTTGACATGATTATTATTTCATTAATCTCCCAAATCCCATGAAATTGGTAGACAATTATCACTGATTTTTTTGTGAATGACAAAAAGACAATTATTGTCTTTTTTGTGAATGGGAAAACTGAGACATTGGAAAATTCTTTCACTTCATAAAGGTTAGACAGATAATACTAAGCCTTGGAGCCAGGATTCAAACCTAGGCATTTACAAAAAAAAAAACCTGCTATGGCAGTTTTTCATGTATATGAAAGGAACTACAACTTAGTGACCAGTCCTATGTATTGCAATAAATAATCCTTAATGAAACATTACCAGCAAGGGGTGGGAAGATCTGACTATCCATAGTTTAGTATTTTTAAGAAAATGTTTCATCATCTTATTTATTCATCTTAAGAATACAATATGACACAAGTAGTTTGAAGACCTACCTACTCTTTACTCACCCAGTGACAAATGATTTTTTTGTGTACTTGTTGTTTTCTATAAAACATCTTTATTCTACTGCCACCCTTTACCTTTTACTGTTTTCATAAACATGTACTGCTCCTCTCAGAAGAGATACCTGAAATCATTCTGCACAAAGAGGTCAGACATGCTAATCATGTATTACAAATTATATACAAGTTAATGTACTAAATCTTGTAATATACTGTCATGTACTAAATCTTGTAATATACTAAAATATAATACTTTATTTGATACAATTTATTTTTCTTATTTTTTCAATATCCTTTTCCCCCAAATGGTTAATGTTTATATAATCACCAGAAAATAGCTTTATACCCATATAGTAAAAATTAATTACCTTGCTGCCTGGAGCAGACAGCTGGCTGGTAGTTGTGTTGGCTGTTTCCACCAAAGCCTGAGGGGGTGAAGTAGGAGGTCTGCCCTGACCTCCAAATGGAACAGTCCCCTCATCCCCACCTGCTGCATACCCACAGCTGCAAGATTCCAAATTATTTGGCATATTCAACATAACTCATGCGCACATGCAAACACACATGCCACTCAGGAGAATCTTCTTGAATATAACAATTTCTACTTGACAATAGATGTAGAACAGAGGTATGAAATTGAAATTATATTTGGTAAGCCTTACATTTTATATTTTACTCTTAGAGTCAATTGCCTGAAGTTAAAGACCTTTCTTGAGATCTTTTATATCCTTACAGTAGGGGGTTGGAACTGTTATACATACAACATCAGCCTACATAATACCCATGTGGAGAATGAGGATTTTTTCTCCTTAGCTGCTAAAAGGCATATGGTCCTGTTTGGGAAACATTGACTTTAGCTATCATTTCTCCCATAACACATTAGCCCGTGTTACCTTGACACTAAGAAGCACTTCACTCTCTCAATACCAAGAAGCACTTTTCTCTTTGTTAGTGATAGCTCTGGGTCGAGCAATTATTTCCATTTTTTAAAAGTGCAGCAAAACACAGTATCCCTTGCTGTTAAGCATGGCATCATGGAGTCAAATGTAAGGCACAGCATGAATAACAATGCCTGCATTTACTGCTGATATCCCACTTTGCTAAGTATATGACCATGGACAAAACCATTGCCACAGTGCCTCAGATTTTCCAACAAATCTCCTTCTCAAGGTTAAGTATCAAATATTGAGTATGATATATTATATGCGAAAATGCTTTATAACCTAAATAATGCTATACAAATATTGGTTAATTTAATTTAGCAGCAATACTCTATTGCTCTGGTCAAAAGCTCAGTATCTCTCACATATGGTAAAATCAAGTTAAAAAGTTCTCAACGGAGTTTTCGATATTTTTATCCTCCTTAAATCCTATTGGTTTAATTATGAAACAATTTTAATTTTATATAAACATATATTTTAGATGTGAATGGCTATATACCAAAAATCTTAAATATGTCAAATAATTTATTACAGTCTTATGTAAAACTAAACATGAGCTTTTCTGTATGTTCTTCCTAAGGACTCCAACTGTCCTTCTGTATTCAAAAAAAACATTTTTTATGCAGTTGCATCTTATGTGTTGGTTAAATTCTGAAAGCATAGGGTAAAGCTAAAAAAAAAAAACAGTTCTTGAAAAATGTGTTAAATTATTCTTGAAATGTGGTCCAATAATGAGTTATTCCTTAATATCAGAAAATGCGAATGTTAAAATTTGATAAAATTGCTCTGGGGTATCTGGATACCTATGTGATAAGGGGGGTGACGGGGTACCCAGACAGCATAGAGGGAACCTGGTCCCTGTTCCTCAGTCCCTCTGGGCTGTGTGCTCACTGAGGAAATGGCAAATAGAATCTCTTCTCAAATTCTTTTTGGATGCATATAATTGAATTTAATTAAATTAATTTTTGCTGTGACTATACTGTAGTGAATGCCTAGGAGAGAAAAGCTTTTTGCCCTTGTGGACTTTACTTTGTAATGGGAGATGCAAACAATAGAAAAATTATTCATTAAAGGGTCAAGATTATAAAGAGATTATGATCATAGCCATAAAAGACATATGAGGTGGTTAGTCAAAGGAAGCCACTCTAGGGAGGTGACCACTGAGCTGAAGCATGACAAATGAAAGTGAGTTGGCCATAATTACAGTTGAATAGCGTGTTCAAAGGCCCTGCAGTGGGAAATGTGTAGTATGTTAACTCATTTACTCACTAGGCAAAGACTAATTAGGGCCTCATATGTGCCAGGTATTTGTGGGATTATAGGCGTGAGCCACTGTGCTTGGCCCATTTTACACTCTTGACTGGTGATTGTGAATCTGTTAATCTATTGCCAAGGTTAGTCTCTATTGCTTCTAGTACTGAGTAGGGCTTCTGTATGAACAACTGATGTGAAGTAAAGTGGGAAGAAAGAAACTGACAAATAAATTATAGCCTGAATTATAATCTACCTTTTTATACTAAACCTAGCAATTCCAAATATCCTATAAATAGTGGGAAACCACAAGAGACTTCAAGCATACACGGCATTAATGCAATTGTTTTGCATAGAAATATTTATTCCAATGCTTAAGGTGAATTGAGAGCAAACAGAATCAGTAGATTATTTCATACAATGCTCTTGAGAGTACAGACTAAAAGGCAGTAGCAATGGAAATAAAGAAGACAGGATGGATTCATAGACTGCAATGAAAGCATAAATATATCTCCTTGACTGTTTGGAATTGTTGGACAGTTCAAGAGATAAATTTCTGGATTTCTAACTTAGATAATTTGGGTGGATGTTGGTACTGTTCTGGAAGACAAGGGCAATTCATGTTCAGACTAAAGATCACCCATTATTGATTCTTTGGAAGGACATATAACAGGAAACATGATTGGAATGTGGTTCCTTTCAGTCTATAAAAGATAAAAAAAAATAATTTTAGGAGTGTCTGAGACCTTTAGCCTTGTCTCAGTAATTGAAATGGCCCTTTGGTCACCAGGTGGTTAGTTATTTTGAGATGCAATTTATTTAGAAAAGTATGACTAGTGGATTTATGTGACACAGAGTCTGGTAAAGATCTTTCCTGGAACTTGAAAGGTATGCCTGCCAGAATTTCTTTAGGATTTAATAAGTGAATAAATGAAGCCGGGCTAGAGAGTGGGAACCACCTCTGGTCACCAAATGGTCCATGCCTTGTCTCTGTTTCACTATTCTGAACAATTGTACTTCTTCATTTTAAATATATGTGTTCATTTAGGAGGGAACTCTCAAGGCATACTTGTTTGTTAGATAAAATTACCCTAAGACGCAACACAGAGCACACAGGCTGAACTGCAAGCACATAAAACCTGAGATACCAGATGGAAAATATCTTAGCCTTATAATTCTGATTTCCTAAAGTTAAAAAAAAAAAAAAAGCACAGAGTGCGGGGGGCAGATGTCGGGGCAGACATTTAAATTTTGCTTCTGCTGTTTTCTCCTGTCATACAGAAATTTGATGTCAATGTCTTATAGAAAATGAGTTTTTTAAAAGCAAATCTTCAGAGTTCAAAAATCATCCCATCCCCTTACCCAAAATCTGCAGTATTATTTTTCTTTATAAAATCTACCCGCTGAAATATTTTCTGATGAGTTTAAATGCATATGAACTAGTGCTCTAGAGAATGTCTTAACTGAGTACTTCGTTTTGTACTTTATTGAAATGTGTACTTTGAAAACATTGGTGAAATTTGCCATTTCCCACCTGGCATCAGCAACAGCTGGAGCCTGGCCCATTTACAATGGCCCACACTCATGCAGTACTAATCTAAAGCAAATGTCACATGAAAAGCTACATCCCTGCCCCTTCTTCTGTTAAACACATCTAAGACAAAAGTAAGAGCATAATATTTTATTTAAGCTCTGCTATTTTTCTTTTTCTCCTCTTCTCTTACCATCTCTGTTGCTCTAAAACTATTACTCGTGGTCATGCTCTTAACTGAAATATTTATAGGGAAAAGATTTGTTTTAAATGAACAGATGGACCAGACCTACGACAAGCTGCTATATTAATAAACATGTGTGGTGCTTTATCAGTAAAGGAGCCTATTTTGACATTTCTTTCCGGTGATTTGTATAGCCTATCACTATCACACCTGGTGCAGGGACAATAAATGGGCACTTAATAGTCAAGCAGTGTACGAACACCTTCCATTATAACTTCATTATGTCAGATATAATCATCTATTACTGAATGTCAGGCACTTAATTTATGATCAGTTGCCCTATGGAATTAGTGGCCAAACAAATGAATAGTCCATTCACGTCACTTTTGCTGTAAATTTATTTCTCCTAATACCAACCCCCTTTTTTAAGCACATAGACTTAATCTGATATCCTTTGGGATTTTAGAATATAAGATGTTTTGTTTTATATTTGTGAAATTTGAGAAATTGGAAAATGTGAAAACATATGATGTAAAATTCCATACTCAATTATGTTAATGCATATATCTGTTTAAAATAAGCACAATTCTTTTGTTTCCTTTACCAATGAATTTCAGTTTGATTTAAGTAAGGTGATGATGCTTTGGGGGGAAAAAAATAAAACTTCTCCCTAGAGATCTGCTATACAATAATGTGCATATAGTTAATACTGTACTGTACACTTAAAATTAGTAGAGGGTAAATTTTATGTTATTTTTTTACCACTTTTTTTCTTTTTTAAAAAAAAAAAGAACGTCTCCATTAAACAGCATAAACAGATGTATAGCTAACTGTGGCACTACCAAAGCAATATGTATAAAAGACACAGAGAAAAGAGAAGCTTAGGTTTTTGAGAGAGGTGCTAAGAGGAATAAAGACAGTTAAGGAATTGATACTTTGTAGGCTTTAATAATTAATGTGCCTGATCAGACATGGTGGCTCATACTTATAATCTCAGCACTTTGGGAGGCCATGGCAGGGTATCTCTTGAGACCTTGAGACCAGGAGTTTGAGACTGGCCAGGGCACCATAACAAGACCCCCATCTCTCCAAAAAAAATGTCTTTTTTTCTTTTTTTTTTTTTGAGACAGGGTCTCATTCTGGCACCCAGGCTTGAGCTAACTGCAGAGTTGATCTCCTGGGTTCAAGCAATCCTCCTACATCCTCCTCCCAAGTAGCTGGGACTACAAGCCCGTGTGCCATTATGCCCAGCTAATTTTTCTGTTTTTCATAGAGACAGGGTTTTGCCATGTTTCCCAGGCTTCTACAAAATTTCTTTAAAATTAGCCTAGCTACATGGGAGGCTAAGGCAAAAGGATTGCTTGAACTCAGGAAGTTGAGCCACAGTGAGCTAACTTCATGCCTCTACACTCCAGCCCGGGCAACAGTGAGATGAGACCTTGTCTCAAACAAACAAACAAAACAAACAGACAAAAAAAGAATTAATGTTCCCTGCTGGCATCTGCAGAACCTTTTGCCCTCTTCTTTGTACATAAGAACATACAATCGGAACTCCATCATATCTATGTTCAAGACTATTATTATAGAAATGCTCAGACTCTCAATTGAAGTTACTGTATATGAAAAGATTCTTTTGGAGATGTCTAATCTATTATCCAATGAGGACCTTAGTACTGGGGCAGTGATAAGACCGACTGTATTGTGAAAGAAGTCTCAAAGGCTGTTAAGAATTGATTAAACTGTTTGACCAGCCAGATTAGGAAGAAACTGAATGCTACAGAATAGGAAAATATTAAACTGTTAATAAAGATGGATGGTATGAGAATCAATCTACAATAGACATATTAGAATTGTCTTAAGCTATTTGAAGGGCTACAGATGCCACATAGGAGATTGTTTCTGTGTCATAATATTATCAGTCTGGCTTTATTCCTCCCAGTTCTAGCTTTGTCATTTTATTTTATTATATATTATATATATATATTTTTATTTTTTTATTGCATTTTAGGTTTTGGGGTACATGAAGAACATACAATATTGTTACATAGGTACACACGTGGCAGTGTAATTTGTTGCCTTCCTCCCCTTCACCTATATCTGGCATTTCTCCCCATGCTATCATAAACTGGATTTTGATTCTTTGCACTATACAATAGTTCAGCTTCATTAGACAGTCTTTAATCCAACTGTTTAACTCTCTCTGGACTCTGAAATCTTATTTCTGGTAGTTTTCTGGTCATGGTGAGAGAGAGAAAAGGAAATATTGCTAAGAATTGAATTTCCCCATCTCCTTTTTATGAAGTCTCCAGTAGCCCTGCCTCAAAATATGTCCTAATTATTTTTTATTGATCCATGTCACTGTTGCTTGTAAGTAAAAAGAATGGCTTCTAAGACCCGTCACAAAATCCGGATTAACTGATTGAGCTACTACTTACTTCTACCTAAGTAGCATGGATAATAACTGTGGTTCATTTTCAGGGCTAGAGGGTAGACCACTTAATTATTTGTCATAAAGTTAAAGCGGACTGTTTTCTGGGAGAGAATCACAAGTCCCGGCCAACTGTGTGTGGAGGAACAAAGATAAACATAACCTAATAGTAGCTGGATCTGGCATTAGATAACAGGCCAGATGAAGATCAACTATCCAACTCTACCTCTTCTCTAGATATTCAAGTGAAAGGCATCAGGGCTCGCACACACAAATGAACACAGAAAGATACACACACACAGACACACACAGAAACGCACACAGATCACACACACACACACACACACACACACACACAGAAAGACACACGGAGACATCCAACATTGACAGGCAGCTCCTGAGGCTGCAGGGAAGCCCCTGCAGATAATAATTACAGCTTCTAAAGACAGCATTAACACTTTGATTGGCTGTATATTTTATCTTTCTGGCATTAATTTTCCTTTAGAAAAGAGGAAGTCTTAAATGTAGGCAGAAGTGTTTGTATACATATATTCTGTCTTAGAATATATGTATATTCTAAGAAAATATTGCTCATCTGCCGGGAAGCCCCTCGAGGAGTGAGCAGCCCCGCAGCACACAGGCTGGCGGTACCTCAGAATCCCAGCAGGGCCAGCTTTCAAGGACACGCACCCCCGACAGCGTCTGGGCAGGCCTGAAGCATCGTGGGGATTTTTGGGGATCGCCCTGGGCATCCCTGAAGCTCTGCTGCAGCTTTTCTCAGCCTGGTTCCGCCCTGCCCGACTGTTGAAATCGCGGGACCGCGGCGAGGATCCCGGGGAGCGGGGGGCGTCACCCAATGCTGAGGCATTGCCACGGAGGGCCCCTGCTTTGCCAAGCCGCTGAGTCGGTGGTTCCCGAGGCCACGGGGGCGGTCACTGTGACGCGAGCCCCGGGTGGGCGCTCGCGCTTGTGACGCGCCGCTTGCGCATTCGCATTAGCGTGCCCGGCTGGCCAGCAGCAGCGTCGGAACCAAAGGGCCGGCCGGCGGCAGCTGCACCGGAAAATGCCGGCGGCGGTGTCCCAGACAGCCCCAGGGAAGGAGGCTGCGTGCCACAAGCTGCGCAGGAGTCTGACCGTCCTGTCCTCAGTAGCTCCTTGAGCCGGCTTTCCTGTTTGGGTCGGCTGGATGGGGAGGGCGCTTGAGACAGGTAGGTGAGCACTCGGGACTGCTATCCCCAGGGGATTCCTGATTTGACGGCGTGGGCAGGGATTGGGTCTCACGGGGCTGGAGATTCAATCTGTTTCGGTGTGCGGGGGTCGGTAGACCATAGAAGGATGCCCGAGCCCCTCCGGGAGGGTGACAGCAGAACTGTCCCCGGCTCCATGAGCTCACTGCCCTCCTTCGACCTGGGCCACCCACTAAGGGGCCCTGCCTCGGTCTCCAAGCCCAGAGACCCCTACATCTCAGAACTTCTGTCCGGAGAAGGTGCGAAGAAAGACAAAGTGGCAAGGCCAGCCTGCAGCAGAGGCGGCAACACCTGAAACTGGCCTCCCCTGGGGGCAGATTGGGTGGAGAGAGCCTCTCAGAAGCTTTCTGGGGGGAAACCAAATCCAGAGACAGATGTCCAGGCATGCCGCTGAGTACCCCCACGAAAATCAAGCACAACATGCTAACGGATCTTATTCACTTTATTGTTTTGGCAGAGAACGTCATCATCTTGCTATAATGTGTTGCGATCAAATTGCTCTGATGGCCTATACACGGAGACCCGTTGTCAACTTGCCCTGCCGAGAGAAAGATACTTGCCGGTGTTACAAATGCAGATTCTCACTCTTATGGACACCTAAGTCCAGAGTGTAACCGTGTGTGGGAGGTTAATCGGTGGATGAAATCGGTTTCGGAAGGACTGTTTTCACTAAATAATATTTTAAGGATGGTCTACCCTGCCAGTTGCTTTTACATTTTTCCTGTGATGAGCAAATCCTAAAGCTTTTGGCATCCAACTTACCTGACAGGATTTTCATTGTCTCCAGTTCCCTTGCAAATTGCACATTCAGTTCTCCAGTCTTCAGCCTGGGGCTTCCTTTACAACACAGACCGTCTTGGTCTTCTCTCTCCAGGGACTCTTTCCTGCCATACAATGCCTGGAAATAAAAGAAAACAGGATCAGGATATGAGGGAAACCATTTTCAGAAGGAAAACTTCTCAAAGGTAAGGCTCAAGTAGGCCCCAGTGTCTGTGGTTCCCCTCTGTGTGTCCATGTGTTCTCATCATTTAGTTCCCACTTAAATGTGAGAGCATGCAGTATGTGGTTTTCTGTTCCTCCATTAGTTTACTAAGGATGATGGCCTCTAGCTCCATCCATGTTCTTGTGAAGGATGTAATCTCATTCTTTTTTATGGCTGCATAGTATTCCATGATGTATATGTATCATATTTCCTTTATCCCGTCTACCATTGATGGGCATTTGGTTGATTCCATATCTTTGATATTGTGAATAG
>CAUYQU010078578.1:0-25977 GCA_963574635.1 Cheracebus regulus | reverse complement strand
AATCCTAAATCCTGAGAGAGATCAGAGTAGACATGTGGTGTGTGTCCTCTTTGGAAGGTGGAAGGCATCCTCATTTCCTATAATGATTGTGTAACTTCAATCACAAAGACTGTCTTCTGATTCATTTAGCTTCCCAGCCGGACGCAGTGGCTCATGCCTGTAATCCCAGCACTTGGGAGGCCCTCGTAGGCAGATAGCTTGAGGTCAAGAGTTTGAGACCAGCCTGGCCAACATGGTGAAACCCCATCTCTACCAAAAATACAAAAACCGGGCATAGTGGCGGGCACCTGTAATCCCAGCTACTCAGGAGGCTAAAGCAGGAGAATGGCTTGAACCCGGGAGGTGGAAGGTTGCAGTGAGCCGAGATGGTGCCACTGCACTCCAGCCTGGGTGACAGAGCGGGACTCTGTTTCAAAAAAAAAAAAGGGCAAGAGGAGGGGCGTGAGAAAGAGGCGGTTCCCTCCGCAGGTGCGGGGACTAACCCCACCGCTCAGGACTCTGGGCTGGATCTGCCTCCCAGGCGCTTGGCCAGGGTTTCCACTGACTCACGAGCTTCGTGTCTCCCCACAGCCCTCTCGGTGCTCATCTTCATCGCCCTGGCTCTGAACGGCTTTGGTGGGATGTGTATGACCTTCACCTCCTTAACGGTGAGTACGGACTTTTTAAAGCTCTCTAGTTCAGTAATCTGCTTCTACGTTTGAGGCCGCTGTGATTGTCTCTACGTCCTTGCCTTCCATTTGCCTGCATGTGTCTGGGTGTCCCCAACAGTACAGGGGCTTGGGTGAAGTGTTCTGGCCACAGAGCACAGCAGGGCCTCCTAAACTGAGGTCCTACAGCCCCCAGGGCATGGCTCTCACCATCCCCTGCCTTCCTTTTTTTTTGTTAAGACAGAGTCTCCCTGTGTCGCCCAGGCTGGAGAGCAGTGGCATGATCTCGGCTCACTGCAACCTCTGCCTCCCGGGTTCAAGAGATCCTCCTGCCTCAGCCTCCCGAGTAGCTGGGACTACAGGCGCCAGCCACCACGCTCGGCTAATTTCTGTATTTTTAGTAGAGACGGGGTTTCACCATGTTGGCCAGGCTGGTCTCCAACTCCTGACCTCAGGTGATCCACCCCTCCTCAGCCTCCCAAAGTGCTGGGATGGCAGGCGTGGGCCAGTGCGCCCGGCCGACATTCCCTGCCTCTGATCAGGGCTTTGATGCTGAGGACGCAGCTCACTAGCCATGTGCCCAAGGAAGGCAGAAGCAGGAAAACAAGACGCTGCCGCCCACTTTCTTTTCCTGTTTTCCACGGCAGCTGTCACCGGGGGCCCTGGGAGCCTGGGCTCTTAGAGCGGCCTCCACACAGACCTCCTGTGGAACTGCCCAGCCCCAGCCTTTGTCCAGAGCCCAGTGGGAAACTCAGGGGACACCTGGGCTTCTGCTCTTCCTGGCTTCCTGAGTGCCAGAGCACAGCCAGCTGCGTGGGAAGGGAGATGTCTCCTCGGGTGCTGAGCACCCCCTGGTTGAGAGCGTCAGGATATCACAAAATGTGCTTCTTGAAGTGGGGGAGGCAGAAGGAAGGAACGGGTTGCGAGAAAGAAAGTCAGCAACGGGGCCTGGTGCGGTGGGTCACGCCTGAAATCCCAGCACTTTGGGAGGCCGAGGCAGGTGGATCACTTGAGGTCAGGAGTTCGAGACCAGCCTGGCTAACATGGCAAAACTGTCTCTACTAAAAAATACAAAAATTTGCCGGGTGTGGTGGTAGGCACCTGTAATCCCAGCTCCTCGGAGGCTGAGGTGGGAGAACCACCAGAACCCAGGAGGCAGAGATTGCCACGAGCCGAGATCGCACCTCTGCACTGCAGCCTGGATGGCAGAGCAAGACTCTGTCTCAAAAAAAAATAAAGTCAAAAAAGGAACAAAAAGTCTGTCCCAGAAGGAAGAAGGGAACTCTCTGTAGGTTTGCCTAGTTGGGCAATGGTGCCATTCAGAGCTGGCCATTGGAAAGCAGTGAGAATAGCAGCCTTTTCAGAGAGAGTTCTCTCCAGCAAGGAAACCTCGCCTGTATCAGTTTACCAGTGAAAAGGTTTTTAAGACACAGTGCCTGCCATTACTATTTGTAGGACACTCTGGTTTCTGATTTCCCTTGTCGCTGAGTCAAGAGTGCTGCTGTTGGAGG
The DNA here is from genome assembly GCA_963574635.1 of Cheracebus regulus. Taxonomy (NCBI): domain Eukaryota; kingdom Metazoa; phylum Chordata; class Mammalia; order Primates; family Pitheciidae; genus Cheracebus; species Cheracebus regulus. The sequence continues at coordinate 23,819 of CAUYQU010078578.1, read as the reverse complement.
GCTCTTGTTTAGCTTTGAGGGAGCTCTGGGGGCCTCTCGGCCTCTCTGGTTTTTTTGTTTTTTTTTTTGTTTGTTTTTTTTTTGGAGACAGGGTCTTGCTTGGTTGCCCAGGCTGGAGTGCAATGGCGTGATGTCTGCTCACTGCAAGATGAGCCGAGTTCAAGCCACCCAGGTTCAAGCTATTCTCCTGCCTCAACCTCCCGAGTAGCTGGGATTACAGGTGTGTGCAACCAGGCCCGGCTAACTTACTGCATTTTTAGTGGAGACGAGGTTTCACATTGGTCAGGCTGGTCTTGAACTCCTGACCTCAGGTGATCCACCCACCTTGGCCTCCGAAAGTGCTGGGATTACAGGTGTGAGCTACCATACCTGGCCCAAAAGTGGTTTTTATTTTAAAAATTCAGGTTGGGTGCAGTTGCTCATACCTGTAATACCAGCACTCTGGGAGGCTAAGGTGGGAGAATCTCTTGAGGCCAGGGTTGAGACCAGTCCAAGCAACAAAGCGGACTCCGTCTCTCCATATTTTTTTTTTTTAAAAGACGGGGTTTCACCATGTTGGTCAGGCTGGTCTTGAACTCCCGACCTCAGGTGATCTGCCCACCTTGGCCTCCAAAGTGCTTGGATTACAGGTGTGAGGCACCATGCTTGGCCCATATATATATTTTTTAAATTAGTCAGGGCATGGTGGCAGGTGCTTGTAGACGCAGCTACTTGGGAGGCTGAGGTGGGAGGAAGGCTTGAACCTAGAAGTTTGAGGCCACAGTATTCGATGATTGCACCACTACATTCCATCCTGGTGACAGAGCAAGACCTTGTCCCAAAAATAAGAGTAAAAATTCAACATTTCAGAACATGAATTGTAGACTAAACATCTATAAGCCTGCCAGGCATGGTGGCTCACGCCTGTAATCTCAGCACTTTGAGAGGCTGAGGAGGGCCGATCACCTGAGGTCGGGAGTTCAAGACCAGCCTGGCCAACGTGGTGAAACCCCATCTCTATTAAAAATACAAAAAAATTAGCCTGGCGTGGTGGCGCATGCCTGTAATCCCAGCTACTTGGGAGATTGAGGCAGGAGAATTGCTTGAATCGGGGAAGCGGAGGTTGCAGTGAGCCAAGACCACGCCATTGCACTCCGGCCTGGGCAACAAGAGCGAAACTCCGTCTTAAAAAAAAAATTCTATAAGCCTGTCTTCATCAGTTTGGAATATATTTCTTCAGTTTTTAAAAGATCTGCATATACCAGTGTTATTCTTTTCTTAAAAAAAAAGAACCGTGATAACTTGCCTTTCCCTTAATGTATCTTCTACATCTTTTGCTGTCATTACTTCGAGGTCTGCCTTATTATTAAGCAGTTCTGTGTTATTCTGTAATATAGATGTATCATCATTTATTCAACTGGTTTCCTACTCATGGACATTTGGCTTGGTTTCCAATTTTTCCGATTTATGAATGCTGCTGCAGTGAACATCCCTGTACGTGTATTTCTGTAAAATAAGTTCCTGGAAGTGGAAGTGCTGAGCCACAGGATTAGCAGATTAGCATATTTTAAAATTTAATATGTACTGTTAAATGGTCTTGTAAAAGGTTACCTGGCCTGGCACGGTGGCTCATCCCTGTAACCCCAGCACTTTGGGAGGCCAAGGCGGGCAGATTACCTGAGGTCAGGAGTTGGAGACCAGCCTGGCCAACATGGTGAAACCTCATCTCTACTAGAAATACAAAAATTAGCCAGGCATGGTGGTGGGTGCCTGTAGTCCCAGCTACTCGGGAGGCTGAGGCAGGAGAATCGCTTGAACCTGGGAAGTGGAGGCTGCAGTGAGCCGAGATCATGCCACTGCCATCCAGCCTGGGCAACAAGATGGACACTCTGTCTCAAAAAAGAAAGCCTGCCTGCTCCCACAAGCCCACCGGCGTGCATGCGAGTACCTTTTTCTCCATGTCCTTTCCAGTCCGTTCCATCCATCTTCTACACGTTAGCCACTCTGATCTGGTGAAAAATGATAGACCATGATTTTTAAAATGTCTTTCATTATAATGAGACAGATCGTCTTTTCTCTGCTTTCCTGGTGATTTGCATTTCCTCTGTGAATTGCTTCTCTGTGTCATTTGTCTGTTTTTCTACAGCACTCTTCATTTTATTATTATTATTATTTAGTGACTTGTAAGAGCTCTTTCAAATACAAAGAAACTAGTGTTCTTTCCGAGTGAGCAAGAGAGCTTTCCCTGGGCCCTTCAGGTCTCTGCATGGGCCATGAGTCAGTTTCAGGAGGGCCGTGCACACCCTTGGAATTCCGTGCCAACACACCGTGTGCAGGTGCCACTCAGCTGTGTCTTTCGGGAGGAGGGGATTGATTACTTTCATTGGCCTCCAGCAGGTCCCTGTGAAGGCTAAAAGCCACCGCTGTGGCCAGGCGCGGTGGCTCATGCCTGTCACCCCAGCACTTTGCGAGTCCAAGGCGGGTGGATCACCCGAGGCCAGGGGTTTCTTGCTTTTTTTTTGAGATGAAATTTCGCTCTTGTTGTCCAGACTGGAGTGCAATGGCACAATCTCAGCTCACCACAACCTCTGCCTCCTGGGTTCAAGCGATTCTCCTGCCTCAGCCTCCTGAGTAGCTGGGACTACAGGTGCACACCACCACTACCCGGCTAATTTTGTATTTTTAGCAAAGGCAGGGTTTCTCCATGTTGGTCAGGCTGGTCTCGAACTCCCAACCTCAGGTGATCTGCCCGCCTTGGCCTCCCAAAGTCTTGGGATTACAGGCATGAGCCACAATGCTTGGCGAGGCCAGGAGTTTGAGACCACCCTGGCCAACATGGTGAAACCCCATCTGTACTAAACATACAAACATTAGCCTAGGATGGTGGCGGGTGTCTGTAATCCCAGTACTCGGGAGGCTGAGGTGGGAGAATTGCTTGAACCGGGAGGCAGAGGTTCCAGTGAGCTGAGGTCATGCCCCTGCACTCCAGCCTGGATGGCAGAGGGAGACTCGGTCTCCAAAAAAACCAGAAACTGCTGCAGCAGGAACGTTTCTGTTCACTCTTTGCTCTCCCACTGGAGGCAGGAAGCTGCCCAGGTTAGACAGTGACCAGGCAAGAGAGTTACCTGGCCACCATTTAAAGCTTTTGGCTCCCAGGGGTCTTCCCAAGGGAGGCTGGTAGCTTGTTCTCTACAGTCTTCATTCTTTGATCTGGAGCAGGGTCAGCAAACCCCTGTCGCCAGGCCAAACCCAGACCACTGCCTGCTTTTGTAAACGGAGCTTCGTGGGGGCAGAGCTGTGCGCGTTTGCTCCCGCCTGTGGCTGCTTTTGTGCTACAGCGGCAGTGACACTCTGGTGACAGAGCCCACATATGTGGCTTGTGAAACCCAGAGGTCTATTATCTCAGCTGGGCGCAGTGGGTCATGCCTGTCACCCCAGCACTTCAGGAGGCCAAGGCAGATGGATGGCCTCAGCCCGGGAGTTCGAGACCAGCCTGGGCAACATGGTGAAAGCCTTTCTCTATTAAAAAAAAAAAAAAAAAATCAGCTGGGTGCAGTGGGTCACGCCTGTCACCCCATCACTTTGGGAGGCCAAGGCAGGCAGATCACTTGAGCCTGGGAGTTTGAGACCAGCCTGGCCAACATGGTGAAACTCCCTCTCTACTAAAAATATAAAAATTAGCCGGATGTGGTGGCATGCACCTATAGTCCCAGCTACTCAAGGGGCTGAGGCAGGAGAATCATTTAAACCCAGGAGGCAGAGGATGCAGTGAGCTGAGAGATCGAGTCACTGCACTCCAGCCTGGGCAACAGAGCAAGACTCTGACTCAAAACAAAAACAAAAACAAAAACAAAAGTTTACTGTCTGGTCCTTTATGGGAAAAGTTTGCCAACCCTTGGTCTAGAGGCCCTAAGAGGCTGCCAGGTCACTGTTGCCCGTCTGTGGGCAGGGGCTGACCCTCCCTCACCCCACACGCTGTGGTTGCATGGGCCAGCTCTCTTTCTGAGTCATCTCTTACCCTCCCCTCCCCCCGGGCCTGGAGGGAGCTCCGTGGGCATTCCCCTGTCCCATGAGGCCTCTGCTGAGGGCTGCAGTGCCTGCTCCTTGAGAACAGACCCCAAGAGGGGAATGAGGTCAGTGAGGGCAGGGCTGGAGCGGCTGACCGGGGCTTCTGCTGAGTAGAGCTGAATCTCGTTCTGATACAGCCAGGCCTTTAGAAAGCAGAACCGTGGGGATCGGCTCCCAGAGACGCGGCGCCCGCAGCACAATGGCACTTTCTGTTTGTGTCTCCCACCCGTGTTCTAATTTTGGGGACAAAAGAGTCTCCAGGGTCGCCTTTAGGAATTTCTAAAATACAGTCTCCACCAGCCATGTTGGGGCCAGGGGTGACAGCTCTGTGATAACCCGGGAATCGGGGACGGACAGCGTTGCCATGGAAGTCTGGATTTGGGGGACTCCTGGGTCCCAAGGGGCTTTGTGCTGCATGGACTGTGGTGTAAATACAGGTGACCAGGGGCTGCGAGCTGTTGACCCCACTGGTGGAGAGGGGCCCCACGTGGGTAAACGCCTTTTCCTCATGCTCCAGGAGGAGGCAGCCACGTGCCCTCCTTCTGGAGCCTGAGAGGTCTGCACCCATGGGTGGCTTTTCCTTCCCCAGTGAAGGCTCCGAGGGTCAAGGGTGGATCTCACAGCAGGTGGGCTGGGTCTCCCAGGGCCCAGGCCATTGCCTGGCATCCTTGGAGGGTGGGCGCAGAGCACACCCCACGCTGTGGCACCGCAGCCTCCCGGGGCCATCTGGACGGCACACTCGTGTGTGCTCAGGGCACCACGTTTGTACAGCCTTTCAACTCGCTTCGTCGGCCTGAGCACAAACACAGCCAGCGGCTGACGTGGTGTCGGGGCCACCACCCTCCAGCCCGGAGCCTGTGTTGCTTAGAGATGGAGCCGCTGTGGCCAAAATTGTGAACCTGCTGTTTCTGCTCCGTTGCCCTGACCCCCGTCCCCGTGGGTGGGACTGGCAGTTCTGAGCAGAAACCACACAGAAAAACAGGTTGCAGAATGTCGCCCAGCTCCTGATGAAACAGTTCTCTGTGGCTTTTCCCTTTTGACCCCTTGGTCTGACCTTAAACCTGAGGAAGACGAGCCCATGGGAGTCGGGATCCGAGGGAGGTGAAGGGGCTAAACAGCCTCTTCGATTCTGGAGAGGAGGGCAAGGTGGCAGGTGCCCCCAGAGAGGGGACAGGCTTTAGTGCCCTGGCTCAGTAGACCTCGAGTCTACAGCCAGGAGAGGGTCCCATGACGCCTCCGGGCCAGCGCTGGAGGGTCCAGGAGAGGGTCCCGCGGTGTCCCCCGGCCAGCTCTGGAGGGTCCAGATGCTGGGTGAGCGGACTTGCCAGCGCTCAGTGCCAGCTCTGCCTCCCCGCCTCCCTCCGTTTCTGTCCTGTGCCTAGGGGACCCTCAGGCAGTCAGCTGCTTGCCATTGGTTTGGGAAGAATTTGCCATCCGAGGGTTCTGCCTCATGAATTTGCTCCAGCATGTGACCATGGTCAGGGCTGGACAGAAAGGATGGTGGCACTGGCAGGGCTGGACCGGGCCGGGAAGACACAGGGTGGCCCTTCCCCTCCCCTTCAGCAGTGAAGCAGAAAGGTGACCACAAGGACCTTCTTGTGGGCAGCGTGGGCTCGGAGGCTGGTTGTTTGGGTAGGAAACAGCCCCGCCTTGCCGAGCCTGCCTGTGCAGCCTGGTTCTGGGGTCCTGGCCCGCATGGCCCACGTGGCCTGGTTCTGGGGTCCCGGCCTGTGCAGGTTGTACAGAACTCTGTGTGTGCCCCCAGCCACCTGAGGACAAGGCTCCCTCTGGTAGGGACCCGAGGGCCAGAACGCCACCCCCCACCCACCGCTCAGCTCCCGCAGGCCAGGGAGGACTCGGGAGGCCGTGGATGTAGGTTGTCAGGGCCAGGGGTGCCGTAACAGCCCCTCGTTTCTGCCTGAGCTGGGCTAAAAGGCATGCCCCTCCCACATCACAAAGCAGCTCCTCCACCCACACTGTCCCAGGGCCGTGGCCTCCAGGGACACCTGTCCGGTGGCATTGCTCTGTGGCCAGAACGCCAGGGGAGGGGCTGCCTGCAGCTGCTGTTTTCCCCTCTGGGAAGGTCACACGGTCCAGCCCGTGTATGGTGCAGCCAGGAGCCTGAGAGAGAGTCACGGGCCGTGCTGTGTGCATGAGGCCATGTGGAGGCCACGCAGCCTGGGCCAGCGGGACGGGTACTGCCTGCTCCAGCTGTGACCCTCATGGAGGTAGCCAGGGGGCTGTGGGAAGCACCCAAGGGCTGGCAGAGGGGCTTGCACGCCCACTATGAGGGGGTGCCTGTGAGTCAGGAAGTGGCCTCTGCTGAGTGTCTTCCTGGCATCTGTCGCTGCAGCACGGTGCCGGCTTCCTGCCTGGCAGCAGACCCTGTTCTTCCCTCTGCCAGCCTGAGGCCCGCACTGGGGCGCCCTGCTCAGCACTCAGCCCTCGCCCCGGCACCGCAGCTGAGACTGGCAGAGGCGGGGAAGCTGCGGGGAGATGCGGGGAGGACCCACGGGGTCCACAGGCAGATGCAAACCCACTCGCTGCTGTGGCGCAGACCACCGGGAGGGCAGCCGAAGGCGGCCAGCAGGAGGGGAGGGCAGGGGGCAGACGGGGTGAAAAGGAGCTTCGGAAGGAATACAAGGAATCTCTAGATGAGACAGCGCGTGGCAGCACCCCCCGCCCCCGTAGTCCCAGCTGCTCGGGCAGCCGAGGTGGGCAGAACATGGAGCCCAGGAGGGCTGAACCGTAGTGCGCTGTGCTAACCAGCTGTCTGCACTAAGTTCGGCATCAATATGGTGACATGGCGGGGCAGGGACCACCAGGTTGCCTAAGGAGGGGTGAACTGGAGCAGGTCAGAAGCAGAGCAGGTCCAAACTCCCCTGCTGATCAGTACCGGGATCACACCTGTGAACAGCCACTTCGCTCCAGCCTGGGCAACATAGCATGGCCTCATCCTAAAACTAAATATATTTATTTATTTTTGAGATGGAATTTCCCTCCTGTCGCCCAGGCTGGAGTGCAGTGGAGTGATCTCGGCTCACTGCAACCTCCACCTTCTGGGTTCAAGCAATTCTCCTGCCTCAACCTCCCAAGTAGCTAAGATTATAGGCACATGCCACCATGCCCTGCTAATTTTTTGTATTTTTAGCAGAGATGGGATTTCTCCATGTTGGTCAGGCTAGTCTTGAACTCCTAACTTCAGGTGAGCTACCCGACTCGGCTTCCCAAAGTGCTGGGATTATAGGCATGAGCCACCATGTCCAGCATAAAAATAAAATTTTTAAAAATGGCCAGGCGGCTGGGCGTGGTGGCTCACACCTGTAATCCCAGTACTTTGGGAGGCAGAGGCGGGCGGGTCACAAGGTCAAGAGAACAAGACCAGCCTGGCCAACATAGTGAAACCCTGTCTCTACTAAAAATACAAAAATTAGCTGGGCATGGTGGCATGTGCCTGTAGTTCCAGCTACTCAGGAGGCTGAGGCAGGAGAATTGCTTGAACCCGGGAGGTGGAGGTTTCAGTGAGCCGAGATCGCACCACTGCACTCCAGCCTGGTGACAGAGCGAGACTCCATCTCCAAAAAAAAAAATGGCCAGGCTTGGTAGCTTACACCTATAATCCTAGCACTTTGGGAGGCCAAGGCAGGTGGATCACCTGAGGTCACGTGTTCGAGACCAGCCTGACCAACATATAGTGAAACTCCGTCCCTACTAAAAATAGAAAAATTAGCCAGGCGTGGTGGCGCACACCTTTAATCCCAGCTACTTGGGAGGCTGAAGCGGGAGAATCACTTGAACCTGGGAGGCGGAGGTTGCAGTGAGCCAACATTGTGACACTACACTTCAGCCTGGGTGACAGAGTGAGACTCCGTCTCAAAATGAATGAATGAATGAATGAAAATAAAGTTCTAGTTGGAGGGCGCAAGAAGTTGAATGCTTAATAAGTAACATGTACAGGGTGTGGGATCCAAACTGAAGTGTGTATTGGCTGGGGCCACGTGAGGCTCCCGAGGGGCAGTGTGGCCTGGGGCTATGCACAGATGCTTGGCCTGGCTTGAACCCCAAATCTGACCATTACTAGCTTGGCAGAGTTCCTTGACTTTTCTAATCTTTAAGTTTGGTACTTATCAAGTGAGGTCATAAGTGACACCTACTTTATACAGTTGCTTTGAGATTTTTTTTTTTTTTTTTAATTTTTGGGATGGAGTTTCAGTCTTGCTGCCAAGGCTGGAGTACAGTGGCATGATCTCAGTGCACTGAAACCTCCACCTCCCAGGTTCAAGTGATTCTTCTGCCTTAGTCTCCCAAATAGCTGGGAGTATAGGCTCCCAGCGCCACACCTGGCTAATTTTTTTATTTTTAGTAGAGAAGGATTTTTGCCATGTTGACCAGGCTGGTCTCAAAGTCCTGGCCTCAGGTGATCCGCCCATCGTGGCCTCCCAAAGTGCTGGGATTACAGGTGTGAGCCACCACGCCTGGCTGAGGGTTTTTAAGATCGTAAATAGGGTGAGTATTAAAAATAGTTGCTATTAGGCTGGGTGCAGTGGCTCATGCCTGTAATCCCAGCACTTTGGGAGGCAGAGGCGGGCAGATCACCGGATGTCAGGAGTTCGAGACCAGCCTGACCAACATGGAGAAACCCTGTCTCTACTAAAAATAAAAAATTAGCTGGGTGTGGTGGTGCACCCCTGTAATCCCAGCTACTCGAGAGGCTGAGGCAGGAGAATCACTTGCACCCAGGAGGTGGAGGTTGCAGTGAGCAGAGATCGCACCACTGCACTCCAGCCTGGGCAACAAGAGTAGGACTCCGTCTCAAAAAAAAAAAGGTAGCCATTATCATACGTATTATGACTTAATAGCAGGAAAATATCCTGGTCAAGCTGCTCTGGCACAGCTAGCGGGGGAGGTGGCCTCTGGCAGGCGCAGCAGCTTTGGAGGAAGAAAAGGAAGCTGGCTCCAGGCTACGACTCCAATGGCTGTTACCCTTCACATAAATAATCAGCGTCCACAGAGACAGCTTTCTTCTCCTGTCCTTGTTCTTTTGTGGCCACACGTTGACTTCTGCCAGGATGTCTATGCTTTGGGTTTCCCTGGTCAAGGTCATCCTTCACGTTCTTTCCAGAGATTTCATTTGGCACGAATGCTAGGTAGTCCCTAAAAGCTGAAACACACTTTCGACCACCTATTTAAAAACTTTTATTGGTAAAAAAAACACCATGAGGCCGGGGCGCGGTGGCTCAGTCCTGTCATCCCAGCACTTTGGGAGGCTGAGGTGGGCAGATCACCTGAGGTCAGGAGTTCACGATCAGCCTGGCCAACATGGCGAAACCCCATCTCTACTGAAAACAGAAAAAATTAGGTGGGTATAGTGGCAGGCACCTATAATCCCAGCTACTCCGGAGGCTGAGGCAGGAGAATCGTTTGAACCCAGGCGGCAGAGGCTGCAGTGAGCTGAGATCGCACCATTGCACTCCAGCCTGGGCAACAAGAGCAAAACTCTGTCTCAAAAAAAAAAACAAACAAAAACCACCATAAATTAAGAAGTTAAATGACAAACTAGAAAAACTTATAGTATATAGAAGAACTGCAAATGTCTTTAGTTTATTGCTATTATTATTTTTTGAGACAGAATCTCCCTCTGTCACCTAGGCTGGAGTACAGTGCACGATCTAGGCCCGTTGCAACCTCTATCTCCTGGGTTCAAGTGATTCTCCTACCTCAACTCTCTGAGTAGATGGGATTACCGGCTTCTGCCACTATATCAGGCTAATTTTTGTATTTTTAGTAATGATGGGGGTTTCACCATATTGGCCAGGCTGGTCTCAAACTCCTGACCGCAAGTGATCTGCCCACCTCTGCCTCCCAGAGAGTCCTGGGAGTACAGGTGTGAGCCACCGCACCTGGCCTGTGAATATCTTTAATACAAGAGCCTTCACAAAATCAATATATAAAGATTGGCCGGGTGCAGTGGCTCATGACTGTAATCGCAACACTTTAGGAAGACGAGATGGAAGGATGGCTTGAGTCCAGGAGTTCAAGACCAGCCTGGGCAATAGAGTGAGACCCTGTCTTTATAAAACTGAAAGAATGAAAACAAAGATGAAGGAGACCGTGCTGCCCAGACTCCCGCGGCTTGTGCGACCTTGTGGGCCTGCGTGGACTTCCGGGAGGGTGGTGCAGGGCTGGGGTGGTCTCGGTGCAGGAGGACCCCCGCTCGGCAGCGCCTCAGCGTTGCTTTGGCCTTGGCTGCACAGCACCTGTTTCTGCTGGCATCGGCTGTGCAAAGGCAGGCGGTGTGCCTCCCTGGCCGTGGGGCGCGTCTTCGGCGACGTGGCAGGCCTGAGTGCTCATTAGCCGTCTCGGGATCCAGGGAACATTTGGGTCCTCCCGGCTACATCGGAAGCTTGGCTGCATATGGGAATGACGTTCCACCACTCTAAAATGCATGCCTGCAGGTTTAATCGCAGCTCAGTGATGGCCCCCAAACCTGGAGTTAGTGTGAACAGACCCCTTTGAGAGCAGTCTTGTCCTAGCTTGGACTTAAGAATTTAAAATCTGCAAACTTCCATTAAAAGAAGTAAGTGCAGCATTTTTCTATTTCAGACATTTTACTTAAAAAAAAAAAACCACTGACAGGTGCGGTGGATCATGAGGTCAGGGGTTCGAGACCACCCCAGGCAACATGATGAAACCCTGTCTCTACTAAAGATACAAAAAATTAGCCGGGGCCAGGCACGGTGGCTCATGCCAGTAATCCCAGCACTTTGGGAGGCAGAGGTGGGCAGATCACCTGAGGGTCAGGAGTTTGACACCAGCCTGGCCAACATGATGAAACCCCATCTGTACTGAAAATGAAAAGTTAGCCAGGCATGGTGGCAGGCACCTGTAATCTTGGCTACTCAGGAGGCTGAGGCAGGAGAATTGCTTGAACCTGGGAGATTGCGCCACTGCACTCCAACCTGGGCGTCAGGGGGACACTCCATCTCAAAAAGAAAAGAAAAGAAAAAAAAAAAAAAAAAAAAAACAGAAAAAACCCCACCAAACTGGGAGGGGTGGAAAATCAGTCGTTACCGTGACAGCCCTGCAGAGGTGGCAGATGTGCAACACAAGAGCTTAATGATACCCTCACACAGACCCATTCTTTCTGTAGCTACAGGTAAAATTTCAAGGGTAAAATGTTAGGTGTCAATATTGCAGGCGGATCGCTTGAGGTCAGGATTTCGAGACCAGCCTGACCAACAAGGTGAAACCCCGTCTCCACTAAAAATACAAAAATTAGGCCGGACATGGTGGCTCACTCCTGTAATCCAAGCACTTTGGAGGCCAAGGTGGGTGGATCCCCTGAGGTAGGGAGTTCAATACCAGCCTGACCAACATGGTGAAACCCCGTCTTAAAAAAAAAAAGAAAAAAAATACAAAAATTAGCCAGGGGTAGTGGTGGGCGCCTGTAATCCCAGCGACTCAAGTGGCTGAGGCAGGAGAATTGCTTGAACGTGGGAGGCGGAGGTTGCAGTGAGCCGAGATGGTGCCATTGCACTCCAGCCTGGGCAACAGAGTGAGACTCTGTCTCAAAAAAAAGAAGTATATTCTCTTTTGCCTAATGATTCTACTTTCAGGAATTTACCTTAAAGAAATAATAGTTTTAAGTCTTTGGTCCAGGACAAAAAAGAAAATAAAAATAGTTGTATGCACATATATTTATCCTCAAGGAAGTTCATTCAAACGTGCATGTATATACACACACACATATATATACTTATTTGTTTTGTTTTTTGTTTTTGTTTTGAGACTGAGTCTCACTGTGTCACCCAGGCTGGAGTGCAGTGGCTCAATCTCTGCTCACGGGAACCTCGGCCTCCCAAGTTCAAATGATTCTCCTGCCTCAGCCTCCCAAGTAGCTGGGATTGTAGGTGCCCACCACCATGTCTGGCTAATTTTTTGTATTTTTGGTAGAGACAATTTTACCATGTTGGCCAGGCTGGTCCTGAACTCCTGGCCTCAAGTGATCTGCCTGCCTCAGCCTCCCAAAGTGCTGGGATTATGGATATGAGCCACCATGTCTGGCCTTAGGGTGATTTTCACCTTATTCTTTTTATACTTTGCTCCAAACATTTTGCAATGGGCATGCATTACTTTTCTTGTTTTTGAGGCAGAATCTCGCTCTGTCACCAGGCTGGAGTGCAGTGGCGCAATCTCAGCTCACTGCAACCTCCACCTCCTGGGTTCAAGCGATTCTCCTGCCTCAGCCTCCCAGGTAGCTAGGATTACAGGTACACACCACCACGCCCAGCTGATTTTTGTATTTTCAGTAGAGATGGGGTTTCACCATGTTGGCCAGGATGGTCTCGATCTCTTGACCTTGTGATCTGCCCGCCTCGGGCTCCCAAAGTGCTGGGATTACAGATGTGAGCCACCGCGCCCGACCCATGCATTACTTTTCTAAGGAAAAGTTCACAATTTAAAATACAAGATATCGGTGTTGGTTTGAAGGCTGCCTAGTGTGGGCTCCCCTAAGGCACTCTACCCTGCTAAGGAATGGCCCTGCTGACCAGAATCACATGTTGGGAAGAATTTTCTTGGTGCTTATAAGAACGTTCCAGGCGGCCAGAGGCAGGGTATCAAAGGGAGCATCGGGGAGGCCCCTGCCCTGTCCAGGCCTGCAGGCGAGGGCCTCATCTGTGGACAGATGGAGAGTCGGCCTTTTCCTCGGCTTCTGCTCTTCCCCATCCTGGATCTTGTGCTGCGGAGAAGACTCCGGAAGACCGAGCAGAGCCATGAGCTCACCCCAAATCCCTGTGGCTCTGTTGGTCTGTAGCCTAGGTAGGGTTAAGCCAGGCTTGAGGTTAAGAAGGTAGGGCAAAGGCCTCACTGGTATGCTGTCTGCAGAGCATTCTCTTTTTTTTTTTTTGAGACAGAGTCTTACTTTGTCACCAGGCTGGAGTGCAGTGGTGTGATCTCGGATCACTGCAGCCTTCACCTTTCAGGTTCAAGTGATTCTCCTGCCTCAGCCTCCAGAGTAGCTAGGATTACAGGCACCTGCCATTATGCCCAGGTCATTTTTGCATTTTTGTAGAAATGGAGTTTCACCATGTTGGCCAGGCTAGTCTTGAACTCCTGACCTCAGGTGATCCACACACCTCAGCCTCCCAAAGTGCTGGGATTACAGGCATGAGCCACTGTGCCCGGCCTCATTTCTTTGTTTGTAAATGGAGTCTCACTCTGTCACCCAGGCTGGAGTGCAGTGGCGTGATCTCGGCTCACTGCTGTAACCTGTATCTCCTGGGTTCAGGCGATTCCTGCCTCGGCCTCCCAAGTAGGTGGGATTATAGGCATGTTACACCACACCCAGCTAATTTTTGTATTTTTGGTAGAGATGGGGTCTCACTATGTTGCCAAGGCTGGTCTTGAACTCCTGGCCTCAAGTGATCACCAGCCTCAACCTCCCAAAGTGCTGGGATTACAGGTTGTGAGCCACTGTGCCCCATCTGACTATGACTTTTTGGTAGCCTAGGGGGTATCAGGTGGTATGCCATGTGGTTTTGATTTGCATTTCACTGTGATTAATGGTGGTGAGCTTCTTTTCATACGCTTACTGGCCATTTGTGTATCGTCTTTGGAGAAATATCTATTCAGATCTTTGCCCATTTAAAAAATTGGTTATTTCAAAAATTAGCTGGGCACAGTGACACATACTTGCAATCTCAGCTGCTCGGGAGGCTGAGGCAGGAGAATTGCTTGAACCCAGGAGGCGGAGGTTGCAGTGAGCCAAGATAGCGCCAGTGCACTCCAGCCTGGGTGAGAGAGTGAGACTCCATCTAAAAAAAAAATTGGTTATTTATTATTTTATTATTGAGTTGTAGGGGTTCTTTGCATGTTCTATTTTTTGTTTTTTGAATGACTATTGGGTGCTGTCTTTACATATTCTAGATGCAAGCTCCTGATTAGATCGATGGTTTGTGAGAAGTTTCTCGAATTTTGTGCATTCTTTTCACTTTCTCCAACTCCTACCCTCAAGTAATCCTGCTGCTTCAGCCTTCCAGAGTGCTGGGGTGCCAGGCCTGAGCCACTGCTCTGGCCTCTTTTCACTTTCATGATGCCATCCTTTGAAGCACAGAAGGTGTAAATATTGGCAATATCTCTTACTCATTTTTAACTGTGGGCAAAACAGGCAGAAATGATTGGAGACAGGCATGTCGTCACATGCAGACTGCCTCTCCTCAGCAGCCATTAAGCTGCTTATAGGTAGGCAGATTTGATAACACAAAATGGTTCAGTTTTTGTTTGGGAAGACCAAGCTGGGAGCATCGCTTGAGGCCTGGAGTTCACGACTAGCCTGAGCAATATAATGAGACCCCATCTCTACAATAATAATTAAAGGCTAGCTGGGGGCCAGACGCAGTGGCTCACGCCTGTAATCCCAGCACTTTAGGGGGCCCAGGTGGGCAGATCACTTGAGACCAGCCTGGCCAACATGGAGAAACCCTGTCTCTACTAAAAATACAAAATTAGCCGGGCGTGGTGGTGGGCACCTCTGATCTCGGCTACTGGGGAGGCTGAGGCAGGAGAATTGCTTGAAGCCGGGAAGCGGAGGTTGCAGTGAGCTGAGATCGTGCCACTGCACTCCAGCCTGGAAGACAAGAACGAAACCCCATCTCAAAAAAAAAGAAATTCAGAAGCAGGACTCCTGGGCCGTCTTCATCACCAGACCAGAGAGAACTGCAGAATTCTGATTGACACCTTCCAAAAACCTACCCTCTCCAAACCAAAAGCAGTTTTTGCTGACATCTGGTCTTTCTGGGATGCTGATATTTTTATTTATAAAATGACTTGATTATCCCCAAATAGATGCTTATTTTTAACAGGCTCTCTCCCTTTGAGGGCTGCCTCAGGCTCAGAACTTTGTTCTCTGGCATCTCGGCGTTACCCTAGAAGGACAAGACGGCTCCTGGGCTCTGCTGGGAGCAGAGAGGCGGGGAGGTTGCCTGCTGCAGTCAGGCAGACGCTTGTACCCTGTGTGACCTCCCTCCTTGCCCGCATCAGCCCCCGTGCAGAGAGGAGACACTTTGAGTGGGCGGTCCCCTGGACTGCTGCCCTGTGAGTCACACAGGAGGGGCTCAGGTGAAGAGGGCCAATGGGCCTGGTCATCTGCCACTCCTCCTGTGCTTCCCCAGTGCCTCCTCCGCTGAGGCTTCCCTGCTTCTTATCTCCCAGCTGCCCAACATGTTCGGAGACCTTCGGTCCACGTTTATTGCCCTGATGATTGGGTCCTACGCCTCCTCGGCAGTCACCTTCCCTGGAATCAAGGTGAGCACGAGTGTGTGGCACTGGTGTCTGTACTCAGCCCTGCTCCAGCCTCCATCCGCCCTCTCTGAGAGGGAGGGAGTTGCGGGCACCAGGGGTGGCCCCACCCTGGCAGGATGCACCTGGCATCATGAGGGAGAAGCGAGAACCACGTGGCCTCGGGGGCAGGACTCACACACGTGCTGTGGGGTCTGCTGCAGGCGCCTGTGCATTTCTGGGCTGGGGCAGGGAAAGGGCGGGGGGTGAGTTTGTCCTGTCTCCCCCGGCTCCCTGGCCCTCAGCTCCCCTGTCTCCCCCGCCCCCCAGCGGCTATTATTGTGCCGTTGCTCCATCCGCCAAAGCACTGCTCTTGGCCAAGTTGGTTCAGCTGTTTCCCTCCCAGGCAGGACTCAGAGCCTGTGGAAGTCACACAGGGTCAGGATGAAGCAAACACCTCACAGCCCATCCACCCGAGTTCCTACCCCAAATCCCATGGCTTGCCCAGGGCCCCGCAGGGGCTGTTCCCGCCTCTGGGCCTGACACTGGGGAGAAGCCCCTTTCCTCAGGGGTGCATGTGGGAAGGCTGCTGGCTGGGAGAGGTCAGGCGCCACGGTGTGGGGTGGCCTCCTGGGCATCGAGGTGGTGGGAGCTGGGACTCGGCGTCAGCCGTCCTGTGGACTTCCCGAGATTCTCGCGTCCCTGGACGGGATGGATCCCACAGGTTCCTCCTCCTCCTCTTCTTGGTGGCTCATGGCGGCCTCCCTGGCGTGCTGGGTAACTGTCTGCCAGTGCCTCGGGGACTCTCAGTCACTGCTGGAAGTCACTGGTACTCATGACTGCAGTGAACATGCCCAGTAGGCTGCCTTCTGGCCAGGTCCTGTGCCGAGCACTCCGCCAGAGCCACACCCAGCAGCCCCCACAGCACCACGGGACCGAGCCGGTGCACGCCCACCGCACAGGGTCCGAGGGAGCACTTCTTTGTTCTCTACCACGTGAGCTCCCTAGGGCTCGGGGGAACATCCGTGGACAGGGCCAGCTTGTCTTCAGGGAGCTCCACTCACACCAGACAAGCCGATCGGCCTGAGGGACCCTCGCCTCTGCCGGGCTGTTCACTATGAGCCCAAGAGACATGCTGTGATCTCGGCGGGCTGTCGGGAAGGCCTCTGAGTCAGGGGGTTCATGACATGCCAGGCCCAGATAACTAGCAGGGCAGGCACGATGGGAGGACTGGAGGGCAGGGGTCTGATGGGCAAACGCCCAGGCTGGCAGGGCCGTGCCTCCTCCGTGGCTCAGCACAGGGACAGCAGGGGCTGCCGGATGCCCCTGCCTGCTGGCTCTGGTCTCCCTCGGCTAACTCTCCCTCCACCACCCCACCCCCACCCACATCCCCACCCCACGGTGCTTGTCAGCTCATCTACGACGCTGGCATCTCCTTCGTTGTCATCCTCGTGGTCTGGGCCGGCTGCTCCGGGCTGGTTTTCCTCAACTGCTTCTTTAACTGGCCCCTGGAGCCCTTCCCCGGGCCAGAGGACATGGACTACTCGTAAGTAAAGGTGCCCTGGGCCCCACTCCATCCCAGTCGGGGTCCTGGGCAGCCCACAGACTCTCTCCCAGGGCCCTGGCCCCATCACCCCCAGCCCGGGTCCCGGGCAGCCTACACACACTCTCCCAGGCCCTCTGCCCCGCCCCCTCAAGCTGGGGTCCCACGCAGTGCCCACAGACACTCTCCCCGGCCCTCTGCCCTGCCCTCCGCCCCAAGTTGGGGTCCCACGCAGTGCCCACAGACACTCTTCCCAGTTCTCTGCCCTGCCCCCCGCAGCCAGGGTTCCAGGCAGCGCCCACAGACTCTCTCCCAGGGCCCTGGCCCCACTCTCCCAGCCGGGGTCCCGGGCAGTGCCCACAGACTCTCTCCCAGGGCCCTGGCCCTATTCCCCCCTCACCAGGGTCCCGGGCAGCACCACAGACACTCTTCCAGCTAGGGTCCCAGCTGGCACCCACAGACACTCTCCTGGGCCCCAGGGTGAAGATCAAGTTCAGCTGGCTGGGCTTTGACCACAAGATCACGGGGAAACAGTTCTACAAGCAGGTGACCACGGTGGGCCGCCGCCTGAGTGTGGGCAGCTCCATGAGGAGTGCCAAGGAGCAGGTGGCGCTGCAGGAGGGCCACAAGCTGTGCCTGTCCACCGTCGACCTGGAGGTGAAGTGCCAGCCAGACGCCGCAGGTACCCACCCGAGACGGCAGCCGGGTGACGGGCAGGGGCCTTCGTGGATGTCGGCTCACCCCATTCCCACTTCACCCCAAAAGGGAAGGCCGCCCCACCCGCCCCGTCCTGCAGAGAGCTGGGGAGGGAAAGGGATTTGCCCAACTGGTTTCACACAAGGGGCGACCCCACGGCAGTGCCAAGCCCGTCATGCTCACCGAGCCCATCCCAGGGGCCCCCCCGGCTTCCAGTGCGGAGGGATTTGCACAGCCCCGGGCGGTGGGGACGGTGTGCCCAGCCCTGAGCCCACGGCGTCTCCCCACAGAGGCCCCGTCCTTCATGCACAGCGTGTTCAGCCCCATCCTGCTGCTCAGCCTTGTCACCATGTGCGTCACACAGCTGCGGCTCATCTTCTACATGGGAGCCATGAACAATATCCTCAAGTTCCTGGTCAGCGGTGACCAGAAGACAGGTAGGCGCCCCGGCCGCCTCCTGGGAAGGCGGTCACGGTCACTCCGGCCTGAGCCCAGCCACTGGCTGTGGCCGGGATGTGTGAAGCTGCGCTAGGCTGGCAGGGCCGCGGACGGCCGCCTCCTGGGCACTGCTTGCCTGGCAGAGCTCTTTCATCACCACCATCACCTTCTTTCATGTCCCCATCAGGGTTTCCTGGTCCAGGAGGGAGGGAAGGACCAAAATGGCTGCCTGTGCATGGGATGTGGGGTGTGCGTTTTCCATGCCTCAGGGGAGGCTGCGTGCGTGCTGTAAAGGAAAACGTGGCACAGAGCAGAGCCCTCCCCTCCAGTGCAGCTGAAAGACAGCAGTTCACGCCCCCAGTCCTCCCAGAAAGCAGCATGGCGGCTGCCTGGACACCCTGTGCGTGGAGGTCAGGGTGTGGCTGGAGATGCCGGGGCAACTGGCTGACACTGATCTCCGTCCCTCACTGAGAAACAGGGCGGGTCACAGGCTTTCGCCGAGCCTGGGTTACCGTCGAGGCTTGCCGGCTCCAGCAGACACGGCTGATAACCCACACTCCACTTTTCCAAAACAGCACAGGGCTGCAGCTGATTAGAGGTTTTGATTCTGCAAAGAAAGTCAGGACTTCCTGGGGCCTGAGCTGAGTCAGCCCTAGTCATCCTGAGGCGGGACGCACACTCAAAACTGTTTTTACTAGCAGCCTCCATGGGGTGCAACTGTTTTTTAATGATTTACTTGTTTTTATCAAGGTAAAGATACCCTAGGCCTTGTGAAGAATCAGTAACCAGTTTTTTAGGGGGTGAGAAATCCAGCTTTAATAAAAGTGAGATAGCAGACGGAATCAACACACGCTGGTTCTACTGTGAAAATGGGCATCTAGGCTGAGTGCAGTGGCTCACGCCTGTAACCCCAGCACTTTGGGAGGCTGAGGCAGGCGGATTACTTGAGGTCAGGAGTTCAAGACCAGCCTAGCCAACATGGTGAAACCCCATCTCTACTAAAAATACAAAAATTAGCCAGGCACGGTGGTGGGCGCCTATAATCCCAGTTATTTAGGAGGCTAAGGCAGGAGAATCACTTGAACCCAGGAGGCAGAGGTTGCAGTGAGCCGAGATCATGCCACTGCACTCAAATCTGGGCAACAGAGTGAGACTCCATGTCAAAAAATTAAAAAAAGGCCGGGCGTGGTGCTTCATGCCTGTAATCCCAGCACTTAGGGAGGCCAAGGTGGGTGGATCACAAGGTCAGGAGTTCAAGACCAGCCTGGCCAACATGGTGAAACCCTGTCTCTACTAAAAATACAAAAAATTAGCCAGCCATGGTGGCGAGCGCCTGTAATCCCAGCTACTCGAGAGACTGAGGCAGATAATTGCTTGAACCCGGCAGGAGGAGGTTGCAGCGAGCCAAGAGCACACCACTGCACTCCAGCCTGGGCAACAGAGCGATACTCTATCTCCTAAAAAAAAAAAAAAAAATCTGTGGAACATGCTTTGGGGAAAGCCAATCTATCGTGTGTTTTTTTCCTTGTTTTTTTGAGACAGGGTCTCTTTCTGCGTTTCTCCGCCGCCTAGGCTGGACTGCGGTGATACGGACACTGCTGCCTTGACCTCTCAGCGCTCCCGAGGCATGCTGCCACACCCAGCTAACTTTTAAATTTTTTGTAGAGATGGGTCTTGCTGTGTTGCCCAGGCTGGTCTCAAACTCCTGGGCTCAAGGGATTGTTCCACCTTGGCCTCCTAAAGTGCTGGGATTACAGATGTAAACCGCCATACCTGGCCTGATAAATACTCAGGCCCAGAGTGGTGGAAACCCCAAAGTGTGCAGAGAGAGCCAGCTCCTGGCCCTGAGGGGCACATCTCCTGACGCTGAGTCAGGGTCTTTTACGCAAGCTCTTGAGACATCTTCTGCTGCCCAAGAAGAATTTTTCCAACTGTTTGCTATGTTCGAAAAGTCAATTTCAGGAAGTTAGAGGAAGCTAGGCCAGAAGATTGGTCTGTGGCAGACAGGCCATTGGGTTTCCCCGTCCTCCTCCCATGACCTGTTGCACCCAACACCACCACTCTAGCTCTGCCCAGAGAGGCGGCTGCCGGGTCCGGGTCCCTTTCCCACGCTCATGAGCTCTGGGGCTCTCTGCTGAGGAGCGGCTTGAACCAGCAGAGCCACCCGCCCCCACTGAGCCCTGTGGCCACCTGCAGCAGAGGCTCCCGGGAGCTGGTGCCACACGTATACTCCTGGCCTTGTCACCGGCTGCTGACTCTGCTGCGTCCCGGCGTTTGAGACCTACCATCAAGCAGGAGTGCAGACTCGGGAAGCCCTAACTAGCAGGGCCGCTGCCAGCTGGGAAAGGAACGTCTTTTTTTTTTTTTTTTTTTGAGCTGGGGTCTTGCTCTGCCACCCAGGCTGGAGTGAGTGGTGCGATTCACAGCTCGCTGCAGCCTCCAGCTCATGGGCTCAAGGGATCCTCCCACCTCGGCCTGCTGAGTATCTGGGACTACGGATGTGTGCCACCTCCCACCTCAGCCTCCCAAAGTGATGAGATTACAGGCATGAGCCACAGTACCCAGCCAAAAATGCAGTCTATTTTTTAATTTTTTTGAGAGATTTGCATGCTTGTCTCTCAGGCTGGAGTGCAATAGTGTGATCTTGGCTCACTGCAACCTCCACCTCCCAGGTTCAAGTGATTTTCCTTCCTCAGCCTCCCGAGTAGCTGGGATTATAGGCATGCACCACCACACCTGGCTGATTTTTGTATTTTTAGTAGAGACAGGGTGTCACCATTTTGGTCAGGCTGATCTCGAACTCCTGAGCTCATGTGATTGTCCCACCTCAGCCCCTGGAAGTGCCGGGATTACAGGCGTGAGCCACCACGCCCGGGCAAAAATGCAGCCTTGAGGTGTCCCCAGCAGTGCCCAGGCCCAGCCAGAGTGGGCACTGCCGCCTCATTCTCCCACCCACCCTCAGGGAGTGGCACTTGCTAGGTAGAAGCAGGGTGCTGAGAAACCAGAATCGAGGGTCGACAGCAGTCCAGGGCTGCCAGTGCTTGGGGACAGCTTCCCAGGGCCGCCAGTGCTTGGGGATTTGAGGCCTGAAAGTGAGAACGGGTGTAGAGGCCATGCGTAGCCAGATGGGTTGGGTCCCCCTGCCCCCACCCCTGCTATTCAGGGCCACCTGTCCTACCCTGCCTTTGTACAGAGTTGACAGGTGACATGTTCTTCTGATGTCCTTGATTCAATAACAATCTAGGAATTAAATAGATGCTATCATCTATTACATCATCATTTAAGATAGATACAATCATCAGATAAAACTGAAAAATGAGGCCTAGAGCGATGAAGTCACTTGTTCGAGGTCAGAGCTAGGACTCACATATGGGTCTCAGGCCCCTGAAGCAGCAAGGCCCTCTAGACTGGCACATTCCGCTCGGAGCGGCAGCTCGGGGTCACTGGGCCTCGGTAGCAGGGGCCGCTGCCCAAGGCAGGGGAGCAGGCCCAGGCACGGTCTCTGTTTCCTCACAGAGTGGAAGGAAGGCCAGCTCTGGCCATCTGGAGGAGACCCGTGGTGTCAGATGCCTTGGCCGGGCATCTGGGGCGGGTTCTGCATCCCTTCCCTGTCTCTGAGCCAGAGGGCAGGCGGGAGCTATGACAGAGCCACTCACGCAGGCCGTGCCAGCAGGGACTGAATGCACCAGGCCTTGTGCTCCCGCCACTTCCCACCATGCTACCCGCCAGCGTCACAGGCCTGACTCACCAGCCTGCCTGTGACGCGGCACCAACAGACAGGAGAATGTCAGCAGGGCCGGGCGCTGTCCCGAGTCCACTTCCAGGGGCCTGGCTGAAGCTCGCCCCCGCCCCCAGGGCCCCAAGTCACTCTTGGTGGGAAATGGAGAGTGTGCTGGGCCTGAAGGAGCCCGCCCTCCCCCCATCTCTGCAGCGCTCAGGTTTCTGCCACTAACCTCGCCTCTTTCTGCTTTTTCACTCATGCTGTCTTGATGCAGTGATGGCCACGGGTAAGTGGGGGAGCATGTCAGGGAACCTTATGACATCCCCACCCAGCCAGTCTGTTCAGCCCAGAAGCTCCTCACCTCAAGCTCCAGACATCCTCCTGGCTAGAGCCATAGGGGTAGAGGGGGGCAGTCAACACTCAGCATCTGGTTCCCTGGAAAGCCCACTGTAGTTGTAAGTCTTTGAACATGGAAGCCCTCCCGCGAGAGCCCCGTAACTGGCGCCTTCCTGGGGTGTTCCTAGAGGCAGAAACCAGTGGCCAGTGGCTTAGAACGCCTCCGTCACAGGCATCGGCAGCCGTGGAGTCCCACGGGCTGGTGGCTTCCCGGAGCTCTGGGAAGGCCATTGTGACACCCTGGGTTTCCTTTGCTGTTTCTTTTTGTTTGTTTGTTTGTTTTCTCCTTCGCTGTTTCTTAGAAACAGGCAGGGGAGGCCGGGCTCAGTGGCTCACACCTGTCATCCCAGCACTTTGGGAGGCCAAGGCAGTGGATCACAAGGTCATGAGATCAAGACTATCCTGGCCAACATGGTGAAACCCTGTCTCTACTACTAAAAAAAAATTAGCTGGGTATGGTGGTGGGCACCTGTAATCCCAGCTACTCGGGTGGTTCAGGCAGAGGATCGCTTGAACCAGGGAGTCGGAGGTTGCAGTGAGCCAAGATTGCACCACTGTACTCCAGCCTGGGCGACAATAGCAAGACTGCATCTCAAGAAAAAAGAAAGAAAAGAAACAAGCAGGGGATTTGGAGCTGAGAAGAAGGTTCCCAGCCCCATTCCAGCCTCGACTTCAGAGTTAAGGCCTCTGGGCTCCCTTCAAGACCCACAGTGACAGAGGGTTCTGGGGCAGACTACCGAAGAGCCTATGGGCACCAACCCCTTCCCAGCTGGCGCCCAGTCCCTGCCCCCAGGGCTGTCTGCCGGGACCCCCGTGACGCAGCCCCTTCCTCCGCAGTTGGCCTCTACACCTCCATCTTTGGTGTGCTCCAGCTGCTGTGCCTGCTCACGGCGCCCGTCATCGGCTACATCATGGACTGGAGGCTGAAGGAGTGTGAAGAGGCCTCCGAGGAGCCCGAGGACAAAGACGCCACCCAGTGCGTAGGCCCCAGCCCTCGGCCCTGCACGAAGACCCCAGAGCTTCGTGTCAGGCAGGCAGGGGTGGGCAGGTGGGAGGGAGAGAGGTGTGCACTCCAGCTCCTCTCCGGGTCCCTCCACTCACTCAGCTCAGCTCCCCTCTTTATGGAAATTTATTAAGCTGCTCCCCTCTTGATGGAAATTCCTTGGTATGCTGAAGTTTGAGGCCAAGTCTGCTGACTCATGCCCATAATCCCAGCACTTTGAAAGGCCGAGGCAGGAAGATCACTTGAGGCCAGGAGTTCGAGACCAGCCTGGGAAACACGGCCAGCTCCCTATCTTTACAAAAATTTAAAAATTGGCCAGCCCAGGTGGTTCATGCCTATAATACCAGCACTTTGGAATTTCGAGGTGGATGAATTGCTTGAGCCCAGGAGTTAGTGACCAGCTTGGGCAACGTGGTAAAACCCTATCTCCACCAAAAAATACAAAAGTGAACCAGGTGTGGTGGTTTGCACCTGTAGTCCCAGCTACTCGGGAGGCTGAGGTGAGAGGATCGCCTGAGCCTGAGGAGGTTGAGGCTGCAGTGAGCTGTGATTGTGCTGCTGTATTTCAGCCAGGGTGACAGAGTGAGACCCTGTCAAAAAAAAAAAAGCTACATATTCACTGGTAGATAAATGCGGTGTATGTTGATTGGACCTTGGTGTGGAAAAAGTATAGTGAAACCCATTTTGGAGATGATTGG
>CAUYQU010078577.1:0-87870 GCA_963574635.1 Cheracebus regulus | reverse complement strand
ATATTTTATTCTGCTTGTCTTGAGTTCTGCGGTTTTCTCCTCCTATCCCCTCCCTCCCCCTCCCCCTTCCTCCCTCCCCCCTTTTCTCTTCCTCCTCCTCCTCCTCCCTTTTTCTTCTCTCCCCTCCTCCCCCCCCTCCTCCTCCTTCCTCTTCCTCCCTTCCTTTCCCCTCCGCTCCCTCTCTTTCTGTAAATCCACTCTGAGAACTGATCAGTAATGACACAGATCAAGCTGTAGGTACAAGATTCATGTATTTATACATTTTCCCCACTTTGGTCTCTTCCCAAGGTCGTCTTTGATTCTGTTTTTTAAAGTAGATGTGCCAAACTTTTAGGAAATTAGAGAAAAAGTACAGATGCTTTAAATTTGTTTTAATTTAATGATAATGGAATAGTCTATTTTTTTTCTTTAAAACGTGCTCTTGAAGCTCACCGAATTTTTCTTCACTTCCTTGGTGTTTATGGTGATGATCCCTTTAGAAAACTTGAACAAGCCTGATGTTTGAATTCCTTGACCAAAAGAGCCAAAATACTGGCGTGTGTGATCAAAGCAACAGTAGCCGGCGATAAAGCGCAGGCGAGTTCGCTTACAAACACTAAGTCCCTGCGACCACCAGAGAAGGCTGGAGACAGAGCAGCTTCGCTGAGGATCATGGGAGAGTTCCTTGCGAAAGAATCATCGACGATACGAAACACAAACAACCCCCCACCAAAATAAAAGTTAAAGACAATATATTTGTTTTCTTTTATTTTTATTCCCATGTAAGAAAGAAATGCTAAGTGGGAAAACCAATACATGATTTTGGCATTCCACCTAATACAAAAGTAGTAAATTTATGCTCTGACAATGCATATACAAAAGCCATGAGAAGAAAATAAAACATAAGGAATGCTTAGACTCAATAATGCAAATGGCTTAGGAGTGATTCTATCTGTTCGTCCTCTGATCTAGAATTTATCAGTGCAAATATTTTTACACAGTCAGATTTCTGTCTCTTCCCTTATTATTACTTCGTGGAGTCATGTAAATGACTGGCATCTAAAGTCATCAGAAATCTTTTTCTCTTCACAATGCACGTTGTTCACATATAAATGACTCACATAAACGCGGGCATACTCCTTAGCACAGGGTGCTGGCCTGTTTTGTGTAGACATACGTTCTCTGTTTTTCCTCTCAGCTAGATTTTTGCCCTGACAGCGATGACTTCTGCACTAAGAGAAAAGATTAATTGACTCGTGGCTCCATGTTGGGCCAGCTTGGACATTGTTCTGGGGGTTTGCTTCAATTTGAGCAGTTAAAGGAAAAAAACAATCCTCTGCAACAGTATTATTAACGTGATAACAGAAATACTTGTAATAACTAGATAATTTTAAGAACTTAGGTTCATCCGTCTGTTAATCTCAGCTGTGATTAAGGAGACAACCCTAATGCCCATTATTCCTAATGACAAGACCAAGCAGGCTTAAAGCATTAGCTGCGGAGGCCACAGAGGCCGGCGCTGAGGGGTGTCAGCGGTCCCAGCCACAATTGAGGGATTGGCCCGTCCTTCCGCACAACGAAAGTGATACAAAAGAATGACACCCTCGCTAAAGTCCATTTCCTCGTATAATCACACAAAATGATTTTTCTTAAATATGATAATAAATCACAGCAAAAAATCAATGTGGCAGGGCCCAACTGCTGTGGCCTGATAACGCATCAATCAATATTTAGTATTTAGATTTTAATTAATACATAGCTGTGCAGAGGCTTTTTAAGAGAGAAATATTATCTTAGATAAAAAACCTGGCACTGTTAGCATGCAAAAGTTGTTGCTCATATCTGTCATTGATCAATCCGTGCAGTTGTGATTAAAAACCCTCGAAAATATCAGACAAGAGGGTGAAACAGATTGAACAACAACAAAAAAAAGAACATGGTGGGCCTGTTTGCCTAGAAAATGGCTGGAGACGCTGGAGTGTCGGCACAGCCTCTGTAGCCAGCCCGGCAGGAGAGCGCGTTCCGCACAGCTGGATACAGAATTTAGGACCCGGAGGAGATGTAGCCTGAACCCTGTGTCATTGGGTCAGAACCAGAGGATTAGGAAGGCGCAACCCCAATTCCCGTCTTATTAGATATAGTTTTAAATGAAAGTTTTCTCTTGATGAGAAATTATTTTAAAATAATTTTATTTTTTTAGTAGAGACGGGGTTTCAGCATGTTGGCCAGGCTGGGCTAGAACTCCTGGCCTCGAGTGATCTGCCCACCTTGGCCTCCCAAAGTGCTGGGATTACAAGCACGAACCACTGTACCTGGATAAAAAGGACTTTAATGTTGGGAGATTCACATCTTTTCCAGGGATGCTCTTAATTGCTTTCATTTCCTTTGACGTATGAATGCATGGGCTATCAAAATTCAAACTACAAATTGGTGGACAGAGATTTTCCTTTGCAAGTCTCTGAAGAGGACCGCACGTCCCCTCCATGCTGTCACACGCTGTCTTCTTTGCTGCCCCCATGGCCTCTCTCCCTCACTGTCCCGCACCTCAGAGCCTACTTCCACAGCCTTATTTGAACCAGGAGTTTGCAAAACCAATCCCCTGGGAAATGACTGTTCTTTTGGTGACCCCAACCCTTGATATTTACCAGGTGTTTTGTCAAGTAGAAAGTGCTTCTTGGCCGGGCGAGGTGGCTCACGCCTGTAATCCCAGCACTTTGGGAGGCTGAGATGGGTGGGTCATGAGGTCATGAGATCGAGACCATCCTGGCCAACACGGTAAAACCTCATCTCTTCTAAAAATAGAAAAAAAAAAATGAGCTGGACATGGTGGCGTGCACCTGTAGTCCCGGCTACTTGGGAGGCTGAGGCAGGAGAATTGCTTGAACCCAGGAGGCGGAGGTTGCAGTGAGCCGAGATTGTGCCATTGCACGCCAGCCTGGTGACAAAGCAAGACTTCCTCTCGAAAAGAAAAATGCTTCTTGCTCCCTCCGGTCAGGTGAAAGAATCAAGGACCAGCAGGGAAGACAAAACGCCCATTGTTGAAGCTTCTTGGGAAGAAGGTGTAAGACAATGACCTGGAGCCCTTGTGGGAGTGTCCCGGGCAGGAGCAGCTGCTCACGGTTTTCTTTGACATTCCTTCCTTTGCCAGATCTTCTCCTTTCTCTGTTTATTTTCCCTGTTGGTGCCTCCTTTTCCCACTCATGTAGAGAGTGAGCTGCAGCCTTTGGCAGAAGGGCTCTCAGTTCAGTGTTCTCGAGGATGACCTCCGGATGCAGCAAACCCAAAGTCAAGGGGAAATTCGCCCACGTAGGCAGGTCAGATGGGTCTAGAGAGGAGAGTGTCCCCAGTGTCTTCTTGAAGTCCTGCTCAATTCCTCCTTCCTTATCTTTACATGACATGTGACTTGGCAGACTCAATGGGAAGTCCACGTGGGAATCAGGGCGGCTTCCTGGTGGCCCACGCTGCCTGTGTCCTGTGGCTGTCGTGGCAAATGGAAGAAGGAAAAGGCCTTCAAGGCAGTTCAGTTGATGGCAGGAGGATTTTCCAAGCAAGGTTCTTATTCCTGAGAATGTGAGTTGAGGATTTGGTGAACAGAACCTCGGAAGGTTGAAGTGATTTGTTCTCCTCAGTGGAGGAGGAGAGTTTCTCCAGCGCCAGCGCTCGTGCTGGTGGCAAAGATTTAAACAGCCCGAAGCAAGAAGCAGCACTTTGGGACACCTGCAGAGCCTGAGAGACAGGAAGGGGCGACCTGCCTAAATTCCAGGTCGTTTCCCATCATTGGGAGCCCCGGGAGGCACTTGGTTGTGGCCAATGGCCAGGAAGAGTGGCAATAAATTGGTTTCTGAGAGTCGAAGGACTTAGGATTATTGGTAATAGGGGTCCCTGGTGGAACATGGGTCCAGGGATGGTGGCCTTGTCCACTGGGCTTCCTCGCCAAAGTTCCGGCTGAATGTTCCAAGCTGGGGAACGTAGACAGAGGAGCAGCATGGGACAGGAGGGCCGCCTGGCCTCACAGTGTCAACAGCACGGGCATCAGAGGCCACGTTCTTACCAACCGTTCCACCTCCAGGACTTGATCCTGCGGAAATAATCAGATGAGCACAGACATTTGTGCATCAGGACATTCCCTGCAGTAAAGCAGCAACAGAAACCAGCCTCACCCCACAAGAAGTGAATGCTCAGCTGTGGAGGACAGCTTCCTGGAAGGCACCGTGTAAAACGCAGTCCCTGAGGGCGTGCGGGAGAACCCGTCATGGCACTGGGGGAAGACAGTCTGACTCCTGTTAAAAGAACAATGACAGTGCCTGGAAAGTTAAAACAATCCGTACATGTGTTTGGGATGTTCACCATGTTTCATTCGAAGTAGGAAGGGAGAGGTCGGTGTGCAGGCTGTGGTTGGAGTTGATTCTCCGCGCTCTCTGAGCCTTCCCGTGGAGTTCTGCTGATTTCACTCATAATTCAGACTACATTGTATTGACCAAGCCTGAGCCTGGATATGGCAAACTCCGAATTCCTTGATTTTTGTTTTCCCGCATTTCCCCTTTTTCCACAGGACGTGCCGTCATCTTTCAGGCTAATTGAGCCCAAGCCCCGTCTCTTGCTCACGTCAAGTGGTTGCCCTATAAGGCTTCCCCCAACCCCGAGATCTTTAGGACCTGATCTCATTCAGCCCTACAGATTAGACCAAAGTTTCTAAAGCATCTCTGTGAGTCTGTACTCACCCTGCTGTAAAGAAATACCTGAGCCTGCGTGGTGGGTAAAGAAAACAGGTGTCGGGGCTCACGGCCCCACAGGCTGTACAGGAGGCATGGTGCTGGCCTCCACTCGGCTTCTGGTGAGGCCTCGGGAAAGGCTCGATCGTGGCGGAAGGCGAAAGGGAAGCTGGCAGGTCCTACCTGGGGAACGGTGTTGAACCACGAGAAACCGTCCGTGACCCCGTCCCCTCCCGACGGGCCCCACCTCCAGCACTGGGGGTGTCGGGGGCACAAGCAAACCTGGGGTTGTGGGGGGAGCCGAGCCAAATCGCATCGGGCTCATGCGTTTTATTTAATCAAGCCCCATAAAGCAAACGAGGCGAAAGGCTGGAGGCAAATGTACCTTTCCATCTAGACGGTTGAACTTCAGAAATATTATCTGCGGTCACACCTTTAAACAGATGTAGACTGAAGTCCCTTCTGTCGTAATCCAGTTTTTCTTTTTTTTTAAAGCACCTCAGAGAAGAGGGCAATTTGTAAGTAAGGCCTGCAGGCGCCTGTGATGTCACAGAGGGAAGGAATGACATTTTATTTGCTTTAGAGCTTTTTTTAAAAAATAATAGTCACAGTAAAATAATGCTCATGTAATTAGAATAGAATAAGATTTTATCTTTTCAAACGTAAAGTAATGGAAATATTTATTTGTGAAATAAAATCAGCAACCATATCACGATATTGATTAAAAAAGCAGCCACCTTAACCTAAGGTTCCAAAGCTCTGAGCTGCGAGGGATGTATGATGTCACTGCCAGAATGATTCCCCGGTACTCGCTGAGGCTGGACGTCTGCAGGCTGCCGTACCGATGCCTTCATGGAGGTGGTGGCCCTGCCCCCGAGCCAGTGTGCAGAAGGAGCCGGGGTCAGCCCAGGAGCTCCGTGACCATGCTTGTTAGTGGGGATGCGTGGGCCCTGGGAGGCCTGAGTCTTCGGTTCCGGGGATGATCCCAGATGTCCAGCACTGAGCAGCTACTTGGAGACTGGAGTTACTGAAGTTACAACCCCCAGTTCTCAACTAATAGCAGCATGGCAGGGAAAGAGCAGGGAGCATCAGGTGATCCGCTCCTTCCTGCCTTCCTTGTTGTCTTGGTTTTGCTCTAGGAGAGACAGAGAGCGTCTGGTCTCATTCTGCAGATGACGAGCATGGCTTTGAAGCCAGGCGTCCTGCATGGAGGGCAGCTGCTGTTCTTTCTCAGCTGCCAGCCCAGGATCATCTCCCGGGGGGGTACTGTGGTGGGAGGCCCCCTGTCCTGCCTGGCTCTGACGCTCTCCCTCTGGGTGCCAGCCCTTGGTGCTGGGTGCCTGAGACCCTCTGTCCCTCGTCCCCTCAGCCTGCACCCAGCTGCTCCCTGCCATGTCTTGCTGGTGGAGGAAGGGGCATGGGAGATGTCCTCCTGCTCGAGAATTTTTGGAGCAAGAGTTTTTGGGTGTGAATGTGGGGGAGCTGGTGGGCACACTTTTCCCGAGGCACAGCTAGGAGACTCAGGGGGAGCTGGTGGGGAAGCAATTTCCCACCTTTCCTTCTTTCCTTCCCCACTGTTCAGCTCGCCTGTTGTCCCGGCAGGCCCACGGGGAGCCACCTTCTGGAAGTTGCGTAACCTGGGCCTGATTCACTCAATGTCATGAGCACCTAGTTTACCCTCATTTTTACATTTTAAATGGGTACATTTTAAGTCTCATCCTTTTTGAAAATATGAAATGCTTCCTGGGATTATATATTTGACATTAAGATTAGAATTGTCTGGAGTATTAACCATGAATAACCTTTTAATAAATTGGCAATAAGAATCTTCCTGAGGGAAGTGCCTCAGTCCGGCTTCCAGCTGGAGAGGCCCTGGGCGGGTGGGCCCTGACCGTCTGCGGTGCGGCCAGGGTGGCAGGCTGAGAATCTCTGTGTAATGATGCTTTTGGTCAGTTGGGTGTGATTTAGCGTGGGCCGTGCCTTGGGGTTTGTATGGCCATGAAAATGAAACTTCAGCAGAGACTTTGGTTTCTAGACCTAGAATTTGCCCTCAGAGGGCCACGATTCATACAGACATAACGTACGTTGATATAGACAAGCTCGTGATATGCACATATATCAAATGGCCAGATTGGAGAAGATAAAATACGGTGAAAATAAAAAAGTGGTAAAGGAGAAATTAGGGAAGTTTGACTTAAACCTTTAGTGTGTCTAGGGAGAATTTGTTTTTCCAAAAAGAGTCAAGAAAGGAGATCACGGCTGGGAAAGGCGTTTAATAAGACAGAGCCGCACCAATCACGCCTTTCAGACAGGGACTCCGGGGAGGACGCTTTTCTCATTTGGCATGTCTTTGTCCAGACAGCAGAGGCTGGGCTGGTTTCAAGGTTGCATGTTACTAAGCAGCATCCCTGGATGTTCATTTTTCTATTGTAGTCTAGGCTTTTGAGATATGAGATTTGAACCTAAAGGAAACCTCTGTAGGTCTGGAAACTCCTCAGACTGCGGGTGGAGAATTCTGTTAATAGTACTGACACCCCTGGAGTCAGCCTTCAGGAAAACCACGACCAAGAAGCAAGGACCTCCTGACAGTCGCTGTCCAACTCAGATGAGACTCCAGTGCAGGGAATTCCATCGTGACTGAGGGCTGGAGGAAGAGATATTTTGGTGACAGATTAGAGCTTGTAGCAAAACTCAGATGACAATGCGAAGCCACTGTATCTTTGCCTGAAAATCGGACTGAACACCTTCTTATAGCCCAGATTGTGCACTGTGAAGAAGGCACTATGATTCAGGGGAGCCAGCACTCATATGTATGAGACAATCAGGCGTTTGAGAATACGAAGGTGCTCTTGTTAAGTATTTACGGGGAGATAAGATGCCCAGGAGTTGCTTTAAAACAACAGAGGGGTGGAGAGTCGGGGAGGGTGGGGTGAATCGCCGAGTACCCACAGCACTGGAAGCCGGGCGGGGATGGGCGCTCGGGCTTCCTTGTATTAATCAATCCATCTTCATGTATGTTTGGAAATTTTCGTAAGATGTTTATTTTTTGAAAGTCAGCTGTTATCCTTGGTGACAGAGCAGATCATGCTGAGTGGTGTGGCCCCTGGGTAGCCACCAGCCGCATCTCTGCACAGGTTGGCTTGAATTTGGGCAAATCCATGTTGCTTGGGAGAAGGCGGTTTGGAAAATTCATCCTCTCTGCCTCTTTTCTTTTGCAAATGACTGTTCGCCTTCCCAGCTCAGCTCCTGATTTTCATAGGCAACTGTCTCTAGCAGAAAAGGTTAGGTCAGATTTTAGTGGGTCATTTCAGATTTTGCAATAAGAGTTTCTATGGCCAGGTGTGGTGGCTCACGCCTTTAACCTCAGCACTTTGGGAGGCCGAGGTGAGTGGATCAGGAAATCGAGGTCAGGAGATCGAGACCATCCTGGCCAACATGGTGAAACCCTGTCTCTACTAAAAATACAAAATTTAGCCTGGCATGGTGGTGTGTGCCTGTAGTCCCAGCTACTCAGGAGACGGTGGCAGGAGAGTTGTTCAAACCGGAGGCGGAGGTTGTAGTGAGCCGAGTTTGCACCACCGCACTCCAACCTGGGCAACAGAGTGAGACTCTGTCAGGAACAAACAAACAAACAGAGTTGCTACCATTCATCAAATCCAGGTATCACATTATATCTTCTACATATATTCACTTTAATCGTCTCAATAATACTGACATGTAGCTTTCATAACCCAGTTTTGTGCAAGAAAATCGAGGCTTGGAGAGGGTCTGCGAGACTGAGATTGAGAGAGTCCGAACCAGGTCTGAGCCTGGGCAGGGTCCACCCTGCCTTCCTTCCCCAGCCCGCGGCCTTCCTGGGCTGTGCCCGCGCTCTGTCCTCCTCCCTGGCTCTCGGCCTGTGCCCGCCCAGCAGCCCTGCTTTTGCCTCCACAGACACTCAGGTCCCCGGCTGGGCCTGGTCATCCTTATGGCTGGAAACTCTTAGCAGAGGAAGAGCCCTGCTCAGGCCAGGTGGCTAATGAAGATACCTGAGTTTATTCTTTGATCTCCCAGGCAGTCTGGGGGCCGCAGTGTGGACCTGGAAACGTGCGAGTGTGCTCACAGGTGGAATTTGGCCGCTAACTGCACCTGTGCTCCCGCGCTGCCTGGCGGCCATCCCTGATTTCTCCACGCTGGCTGGGGCGTGCTGATTTGCTCCGGTTCCTTTTTCATTTCTCTGATGGTCGATGGAAACTATTAGTTCATTTCCAGTGCTGGACGAATGTCAGTTACTTAGCTGGGGTCACGGGTTTTGATGGGAGGATTGGGCTAATGGCAGTGATGCCAGTGATTCCTCAGCTGTCACTGTGGATAGCAGAGATATTCCATCTCTCACCGAAGGCAGCCCGGTGGATTTTAGTCAAGTTAATGTGAATAGTACTCCAAAGCTAAATGAAATGTTTATTTCTATGTTGGTAAATGGTATAGAAAAAGCTGCTATTGAAATGACATTTATTCATAATTTGGTCTATTAGGAATATGCACGCTGAATGCTGATTTGTTTACCTAGATGGGAAATTGTCTCTTACAGAGATGAAAAGCATACTAGATTTCCGTTTCATATGGTGCGTGTGCGTGCGTGTGTGTGTGTGTGCGCGTGCACCTGCTCACACAGGGGAAGGTAACTAATGTTATGCCAGCACTCACCACCTTGAAGGGGGTTGTAGCCACTGCTTTACAATTCTAACACCACCGCCTGCGGTTTGTGAGATTAACCCTTTGTTGTCACCATTGCTGTGGCTGCTGTTGCTGTGCAGACAAAGTCACTCGGCTTCCTGAGGCCAAGTCAGTCTTCCAAGGCCACTTGCGCATAGGGCAGGCTGGGCACAGTCTGGCCAGCTGAGAGCCTCCCGCCCGGCATGTCTCTCTCCCCACATCTGAGCTTAAGCCTGCCAAGTCCTCATGCCACACCCACCCGTCTACCCATACACAGCCCACAAGACTGCTGGCTCTGTCCGCAGCCCCCCGTGGAATTCCTCCCAGGGCCACCTGGGTTCACACATGGAAACAGGGACCCCTGGATCCAAGCGGGCCAATGTGTTCATCGCCCGGATAATCAGAGGCACAGATAACATAAAGCTTCCAGTTGATGGGCACCCGGCAGACAGGGCTTCTAGTTTATGTGGGCTACAGGCAGAGTCGACTGGAAAATTTTGATCACTTTAATTTACTGTATCCAGCATGTCTGCTGCACTCGGCCGGCACTTTTATCAAGCCCTGTGAGGCAGTATTGATTTTTTTATTTTCTGGGTAGGATAAGAAGACAGAGAGTTAGGAACAAGAGTGAATGAAGAACTTTCCTAGATTGCTGCTTTCACCAGCTTATTGCAGGCTGTCGTTTGTGGTTTCGGATGATGGCCAGTGCGTCAGGGCTGCCCGCAGCAATGAGCCGGCTGCATAACAATGGAAGGCCGGATGGGGGAGATTGGAAAACCAGAAAGAGGCACCGGAAAGTGAGAAAGTGCGTGTGAGACACAGGAAAACAGGCAGAGCTCAGGAACAAGTGTCCCAGGTTCGCTGCAAACTGCCAGGACAGCTCCTCCTGGAGAGTCCCTCTGCGATGTGAACAGGGAGGAGGAATGAGGCTTCGTTTGATCATTTGCGTCCTTAAATGAACAGAAGAACGACCCCTCCTCACGCCCACACCTCACGAGAGCGGTGGCAGAACGGCTGGCCCAGGAGACGGCGTTCGGTGCCACCTGGGTGTGGCTGCCCTCACCCAGTCAGGGCCTTCGAGGCCGACCCGGCCTCAGCCCCCCACACGCTGCGATTCCAGTGCCCCTTTCCACTTCCAGCCTTCTCAGGGAGTGTGATGACTTTTGACAAGAA
Organism: Cheracebus regulus; assembly: GCA_963574635.1. NCBI lineage: Eukaryota > Metazoa > Chordata > Mammalia > Primates > Pitheciidae > Cheracebus > Cheracebus regulus. The sequence continues at coordinate 77,311 of CAUYQU010078577.1, read as the reverse complement.
GTAGAGGCTAATGTGGGTCGTTCTAATATGATTTTTCTTAGGTTGTGGTGGCAACGGACACAAGCAGAGTGAGAAACAGAATCCCAGGAGTTTCGTGTTCAGGTTTTGACCGCCCTGTTCCCCACAGCCCTGCTGACTTGATTGCTTACCGCGACGGTGCACTCACTCCCTGAAGCCATCACCTCTGCCTCGGGTCCTGTGGCCGCACTGTGCAGCCAGGCCCAGGCAGACAGTGCCCTGAAGCTCACGCCCCATTGGGGGCTCCGCATGGGGACAGCAACACTGGCTTCCAGAAGCACGTTCCAAAGCCGAGACCCCTGGGGGGCCCCACGGGCGATAGATGCTCCACTCTCAGCTGCCCTGGACACCCAGGAGTAAACACACGTGCGGTGAGCTGGGGGAGGTGCAGGCGCCACGTCGAAGTTGCACTTAGATGATCCCTAAGAAAACAGCCTCAGAGTCACTGAGGAAGGGCAGCAAGAAAGACTTCAGCACGGCCCGTTCGGCTACACACACAGCCCCCGGAGGTTCAGAGATGCCCCATGAACCAGGACTGTGGTGCATAGCCCTGGGCTTGGAGGGGTTTTGGAGAAAGACGACAGTGACGCAGCCATGGCTCAGCTCAGCGCGTTTTGGTTGTCACAGGAGAGTGACGAAGGTCCCGGGGTGTTCGAGAGCAGTGGGCTTCGCAGCAATGACAGAAACTTCCAGAATACGTGAGAGATGACACTTTTAAAGACATGCGCACACAACTGTCTTACCTTAAAACATTTTAATTGCCAGGGATTCAAATCCCTATGAAAAAGCCGGAGTTTTCTGTAATTATTAGGTCTTTCTTCAGAAGACTGCGTGTTTGCTACTGAATGCCGTTCCCGGGAGATTCTGCCCACGTTTGTGCGTGATGCAAGCCCTCAGCGTCATTTCAGAGCATGAAATGCACAGGCTGTCAACAGGGAACCTGGTCTGCGCAGCCACGAGAACAAAAAACGAAGGGCAATTCGGGAGCACAGTATTCGGGACGTGCTTATTTTCCAGCTCCGTGAGTTCTGGCTTTTGATGATATGCAGGTTCTCACTGCCTCTGTGCTTGGTCTTTAATCCTGTGAAAAGAAGAATGCAGTGACATGAAATGTGCCGGCACAAGGCCGTGCACACAAGCTCACGCTGGCCACACCAGTGTCATCCTTAGCCTGCCTGCGACAGTCCCGGAACAGCGGGTTGGTGACTCTGTGTTGATGAATGGAGTGGGGGTCAGCGTGAAGATCATTCGTAAAACCATCATGTCGAGGTCTCTTGAACAAGAGTTTTGGTAAAGAATGAGCTGAATGAGACGTGGCATAATTTAGACTTTAAACTGGACTCCGGTTAAAATCCTCGGGTCAGCCCTGGGCTGTGAAATAGAGGCGGCTGTTGCTCATGTCATAAACAGACACCTGAGGCCAAGACTTGGATCCGGAATTTGAAGCTCTTGCTTTTTAAACAGCAAATAACTTTCATCTGAAAGCTCCATTTGCTCTGTTAAAATCAATTAAAGGGACCCGCTGTTGCCCAGGCCGTCCCCGGCGATGGCTCACAGAAGGTGCCTGTGTGTGCATTCAGGCCTGATTTGATTGGGGTTAAATTTCAGTTAAATAAAGTTAACGCGCGACTTTTAAACATGTGGCCTGACAAAGCTATTTATTTTGCAAAGAAATTAATGCCTTGTCATCAAATGAAATTAAGGCCCCTCGCCCCCAACCCTCATTCTATTGGACATCACAGTCCTGACCGGCAAGGGAGGGGTGGCCTCAGAGGCCTGTGACGCGCATCGATACCTCAGTACTTCCGGAACGCTTTCACCTTAGTTCTGGAGCTCCAGGAAGCGCAGGTGAAATGTTTCGTTTAACCGCACGGCACGCTGCTGGGAGCTCCCTGGAGACCTGTAAGACGGCAGGAGGCAGCCATCTGTCCCGGCCATTCGGCGAGCTGCTTAGAGACGGCGGGTCCAGCCATTGTTCCGCCTGCCGGCCGCATTTGTCCTTCTTGGGCTCAGGAACTCAGGCCGCCCTGCAGAGGCGCAGGCATGTGTTGACTTAGCAGTTGGATCTGCGGTTGCTTTTCCCCCCACCTAAGAGAACTTCCTTAAAAATGCAGGGCCACGGTGCCAGAAGGAAGGCGGCCATGCGGTAGAAAATAAAAGCGGATTAACTTTTTGTACTGTGAGTTGTTAAAAGTGACTGCGTGCAACCTATTCCCATCTGCAGGTATGATCTACTCAGAGGAGACGCGAAATCATCTTCTAAGGCGGCTTGTGGTTCACAGTAGTGACTTCGTCTCACGTGCCAATACAAATTTAAAGTATGTGCAGCCAGTGCTGAAGCAATCCTAAAGGCAGAGACTGTTTCTTCCACGTTTGGAGTTGTGGTCGGCTTGGGCTGTGACTTACTCTCATTTCGAAGGCTAATGTTACAGTTGGAATGGTGCTTATTTACAATATAGAGGTTCCGTTATAAAAGACAGCAGGTGCGGTTTGAGGGAAGATGTCACTATTGGCCGGGAATCATCATGCAACCTTAAAAACAATGAAGGCTCTGAGATATTTTGGAGCCATATGGTAGGCTAACTTCTTGGTGCAGTTATTTAGAAATCAATTTCATTTTAAAACAGAAAAGCCTCATTAAGTGAATATATTAACTTCTTCCCCCACGTGTTCCCACCCATAAGGTAACATTAACTGAAGATTCGGAGTGAAGGAAACTGGGTCTGTGGGCCGAGAGGGGATTTTCCTGGGCAGAAATCTGTAGCCCTGAGCTGTAGCCCAAATCCTCACAAGAATGGGTCTTCCTCCCCACTTCAAAATGGGGGTAACCGAGCCTGGTCCGTCTATTCTAAAGGATGTTACGTCAGATAGCTGAAGCTAGCAAAAGAGTTTTTGAAACTGTGAAGCACGAGACAGAAACAAGCGGTTTCCCCCTTTGGTTTCCTTTCTTTTCAACTCTGTGATGGAAATTCGGTTTTCACTGATTAATTGTCCCTCACTCAGATGCACAACAGTACTTTTTTTTTTTTTTTATAAGACGATTAATGTGTAGCTGTAGAGTGTGGAATCGTTTAAAGTGCTGTTTGAAAATCTGACCCATCATAACAGTCAGATGCTCCAGAGAAAGATAACAATGGCAATAATACCAATAATGACAACAATGAGTGTTAAAAATGGAAATAGGCACATTACCGTTATGGCTCAGCATTAGCTCTTGTTAAAGAAAGGAGGGCTTGAAAAAAGACGCTGCTTTGCATTCAAAATACAGACCTGAGCATTTAACTAGAATCAGAAGAAAATACCGCTGAAAATGGAATAAATGGCTTCGGTTTACCCAGGTTATTTCTAAACAGTAATGCAAAGATGTAATAGAAATAATTTAGACATATGGATAAGAACCTTCAAATCAATAGCACTAGCACTGCCACACAGCATATGCTGATGCAATCAAACAGAATTGAATTTCATACAAATGTTGGCAAATCTATATCCGATTATCACAGCAAAACTTCATTTTCATTGATTTATAATGTATTATTATTGTTTCCCCCAAACTGCCATAGACAGCCATTCGGCAGCTGCGAAGTGCCTTAAGGGTAAATACAGGGGATCAGTGACGGGGCGGGCTGCAGACGGCTAAGAGGCCAATAACTCACGGCGGCAGGTGCGGTGTCCCAGCGGCTCCTTCCTTGCTCCTTTTAATCGCATTAGATCATTCTTTGAGAGTTTTGGAGACATGGGGGCATACTAGTTTCATATCCATGCATGAATCGGGTCAAAAGGAAGGAAAATGTTCTGTAGCATATAAACATGGAGCAAAGATGAGGCTTACAGTTCCGTGAGACACACGCGTCTCTGTGCCTATATCCAATCTATATCCAAACCAATAATCCATACCCACATCTGTATCTATCACTCCCACATCCCTCCCTACCTCTGTCTCTATACCTATCTGTGTAATGTGCAGAAATTATTTAGACTGGTGTTATTTTCAGGAGCCCGCACTGCTCTGCGGACCACCCATTGCCAAGATCTGCAGCCTGTGTGTCTCACACACCCCTTTTCTTGATCCCAGTTGACGGTTCTGTTCTGTTGGGATGAGAGATTTTTCTTCCCAGCTTCTGCTTCCCTGGATATCCATGACCACAGGAGACCATTTCTGACATCATCTAAGCAGCACAGTCTGCTCTTTTGAACAGGAATTCTATGAACAGTGATTCTCCTTGTGAAATCTTTTAAGAAACAGAAATGGAATTAATAACAACGAGTTGGGTTATTATGTTAAGGTTTTAGCTCGTGGCTACACAAAATAAAGCAGAAATCTGCATATCATTTGTATTCTTTCATGGTGTCTTTCAAGTTAACACGTAACCTTCCTTCCCTGCGACTCTTGTTGTCAGCCAGCATCACCTGCATATCACGTGTGCAGAATCATGTGTGTGTCATCAGCCAAAATCGCCTGTACATACATGTGTGCAGAATCACGTGTGTGTCATCAGCCAGGATCGCCTGTACATACATATCATATGTGCAGAATCACATGTGTGTCATCAGCCAGGATTGCTCATACATACATATTATGTGTGCAGAATCACGTGTGTGTCATCAGCCAGGGTCGCCCATACATACATATCATGTGTGCAGAATCGTGTGTGTCATCAACCAGGATCGCCTGTACATACATATCATGTGTGCAGAGTCACATGTGTGTCATCAGCCAGGATCGCCTGTACATACATATCATGTGTGCAGAATCATGTGTGTGTCAGCCAGGATGGCCTGTACATACATATCATGTGTGCAGAATCATGTGTGTGTCATCAACCAGGATCACCTGTACATACATATCATGTGTGCAGAATCGTGTGTGCCATCAACCAGGATTGCCTGTTCACACATGTGTGCAGAATCACGTGTGTGTCGTCAACCAGTGTAGCCTTACTGACTGCTGAGTAACTGGGACCAGGTGTGTGCCACCATGCCTGGCTCATTTTAATACTTTTTGTACAGATGGGGTCTCGCCATGTTGTCCAGACTGGTCTCCAACTTCTGGCCTCAAGTGATCCACCTGCCTTGGCCTTCTCAAGTGCCGGGATTACAGGTGTGAGCCACGGTGCCTGGGTGCTGAGTCATTTTTGATTTTTTTCCCCATTTATCCTGCAGCCTCCTTTTTCTGAGGTCTGGGGGCTGAGGTCTAGTTTAAAGGATGGAGGGATTGTAGGATAAACAAAGGAGTTCTAGAAACAACACCCCTCATTGTCACTATTTACTAAAGTGACAGTGACCACCATGTAACTGGCCTTGGCCCTGGTGTCTCCACACCCGTCTCTATCGCAGTCTTTCTACCCCACTGCTCCGTGTGTCCTCAGCATCCGCCTGCCACTAACTGGTGCCGGGTCAGAGAACACTGAGAACTCCAGGAAAGCAAAATCCCTGTGCTTCCTTAGAGAATCCACAAGTCCGTGTTCAAATTCATATGGGAAAGAAAGAGATCAGAAGAGGCAAAATCAGCTTGAAAAAGAACAAAATTGAAGGGTCATGCTTTCTGATTTCAAAATGTGCTAGGATGTACGGTAATCATGGTGGCATGGTTCTGGCACAGGAAAAGACTTAGACCAATGGGATGAAATTCAGAGCCCCCAGATAAACCCTTGTGTATATGGTCAATTGAGTTTTGACAAGAATGCCAAGAAAATTCAATGGACAATTTCTACAAATTCTGCTGAGACAACTGAATTTCCACATAAAGAGAATGAACTCTGATCCCTACCTCACACACACACATAAATTAACTCACAATGGATCATAGACCTAAGTGCAAGATTAAATCTCTAAAAGTCTTAGAAGGAAATACAGGAGTAAATGTTAGTTATGCCCTTGACTTAGTGGATGGCTTCTTAGGACATGGACAACACAGGCAACAAAAGAAAAAAAATAGGTAAATTAGACTTCATCAAAACTAAAGATTTTGTGCTGAAACAATACCATCAAGAAGGTGAGAAGACAACTCAAAGAGTAGAAAGATTATTTGCAAACTGGAGGAACTTAAATTCAGAATATGTAAAGGACTCTCACAGCACAGTAATACAAACCAAATAACCCAATTCACACATGGGGAAAGGATTTCCACAGACATTTCCCCAGAGATTTACCAATGGCCAATAAGCACGTGGGTTTAGGAAATGCTTAATACAGCTAAGGAGACTCATTGCTCCCAGTCCGTGGGGCTCTCAATTTATGAAAGCCACCTGATCTCTGAGAGTTCCCCAGTGGCCATATGTCAAGTGCGCTGGGTCACAGAACCCTTTTGCTTGGAGTATACTGAGCAGTGACTGCCCTGTGGAGCCTTCCTTGGGAACAGTGACAGATGCCTTAGTCTGTTCTAGCTGCAGCAAAAATGTAGTGAAGACTGAGTAATTTATAAACAACAGAATTTTATTGCTCATGGTTCTGGAAGCACCAGCAGATTTAGGTCTGGCAAGAGCCTGCTCCTCATGAATGGGCTTTCAAGGTGTCCTGAAGTGGCCAAAGGGTGCGGGGAGCCTGCTCCAGCCTCTTTCACAAGGGCACAAATCCGTTCATGACGCACAGCCCTCAGGACGTCATCACTCCCCAGAGGCCCTGCTTCTGAACACTGTCGCTTCAGGTAGCAGGTTCTCACTCCGGGATTCTGGGGCCTCGCCCACATTCAGACAGTAGCGATAGAGTTGTTACTCCACACTAGAGCATACAGAAGCCTGGGGGATGAAAATGCACTTTCTGTGGTTGCCCACCTAATGAGGGCTGGACACACGCATCCCACTCTGTCAACTGCATTCCTCGTCGGCACTCACCCAGCTTCTGTGGTCCGTGTCTCTGCCTTCGGGAATCATGACAAGCTCATCCTGAGCTGTCTAAAGCAGGAACAATCTAAACAAAACACGGATTTTCTCAGGAGCATCTTTGGAGATGATTTATCTGTGTTTTGCCCTCTCCCTTTCTAAGACTTAACCAGCAGCAAAAGTGAGCACCATCTGCTGGGTTACACGTGCCTGGCTCTGGCGTCATTTTCAATCCCTGCCTTTATTAAGAAGCACGATTGGTGCAGCAAGAAGCCACAGGGACTCCAGAGGAAACAGTAGCAAAGACTGTGGTGTGGGGGATGTTCCCGGCTCAGGGTGGTATGGGGCTGGTTTCAGGGCCGACTTGTTCCCCCTGGGCCGACAGGCTCTGAGCATTTGCTGCATGGCCCATCCTGGGAAGCAGTGGCCTTAGAGCCCTACTCAGCCGGCTTCATTCCTGAGTACAGAACTCTCTGGAAAATGCGGCGATGCCTAACAAGGTCATGGCCCTTCCGTGTGACTCCAGCAGGAGCTACTTCCCGGTTCTCAGAACGACGCCTCCGAGATGGGCCCACATCCCAAAGCATCTGGATCACATCGCAGCACTGGATTCAAGTCACCCAGGCTTCTACAGACAGGCGCCAGGTGGGCATTTTAAGAATGTCTTTCAAGAATTAATAAGTAATCCTAATCGGGTCAACAAACAATGGTTTACTTGGGATTTGGAAATAGTTTTAAAGTTTGTAATGTCAGTGTCATTAATTAACAGGTCTCGAAGGGGAAGACTGCCTTATCCTGGAAAATATACAAGAGACCATATTTTGAGATTGGATTTGGATCTTTTAAAAAATTGTTAAACTAAAAAAGTTTTTTTTGTATACTTTATAAGTTCTGGGATACATGTGCAGAACATGCAGAGTTATTACATAGGTATACATGTGCCATGGTGGTTTGCTGTATCCATCAACCCATCATCTACATTAGGTATTTCTCCTAATGCTCTCCCTCCCCTAGTCTCCCACCCCCAACAGGCCCTGGTGTGTGATGTTCCCCTCCCTGTGTCCATGTGTTCTCATTGTTTAACTCCACTTATGAGTGAGAACATGTGGTGTTTGGTTTTCTGTTCCTGTGTTAGTTTGCTGAGAATGATGGTTTCCACCTTCATCCATGTCCCTGCAAAGGACATTAATTCATCCTTTTTTATGGCTGCATAGTATTCCATGGTGTATATGTGCCACATTTTCTTTATCCAGTCTATCATTGATGGGCATTTGGGTTGGTTCCAAGTCTTTGTTATTGTGAATAGCGCTGCAGTAAACATTAGTGTGCATGTGTTTTTATAGTAGAATAATTTATAATCCTTTGGGTATATACCCAGTAATGGAATTGCTGGGTCAAAGGGTATTTCTGGTTCTAGATCTTTGAGGAATCGCCACACTGTCTTCCACAATGGTTGAACTAATTTACACTCTCACCAACAGTGTAAAAGCATGCCTATTTCTCCACATCCTCTCCAGCATCTGTTGTTTCCTGACTTTTTAATGATCACCATTCTAACTGGCTTGAGATGGTTTCTCATTGTGGTTTTGATTTGCATTTCTCTAATGACCAGTGATGATGAGCATTTTTTCATATGTTTCTTGGCTGCATAAATGTCTTCTTTTGAGAAGTATCTGTTCATATCCTTTACCCACTTTTTGATGGAGTTTTTTTTTTTTTTTCTTATAAATTTGTTTAAGTTCTTGGTAGATTCTGGATGTTAGATCTTTGTCAGATGGATAGATTGCAAAAATTTTCTCCCATTCTGTAGGTTTTCTGTTCACTCTGATGATAGTTTCTTTTGCTGTGCAGAAACTCTTGAGTTTAATTAGATCCCATTTGTGAATTTTGGCTTTTGTTCCCATTGTTTTGGTGTTTTGGTCATAAAGTCTTTACTCATGCCTGTATCCTGGTATTGCCTTGGTTTTCTTCTAGGGTTTTTATGGTTTTAGGTCTTATGTTTAAATCTTTAATCCATCTTGAGTTAATTTTTGTATAACATGTAAGGAAGGGGTCCAATTTTCTGCATATGGCTAGTCAGTTTTCCTAACACCATTTATTAAATAGGGAATCATTTCCCCATTGCTTGTTTTTGTCAGGTTTATCAAAGATCAGATGGTTGTAGATGTGTGGTGTTATTTTTGAGGCCTCTGTTCTGTTCCACTGATCTATATATCTATTTTGGTACCAGTACCATGCTGTTTTGGTTACTGTAGCCTTGTAGTATAGTTTAAAGTCAGGTAGCGTGAAGCTGCCAGCTTTGTTCTTTTTGCTTAGGATTGTCTTGGCTATACGGGCTCTTTTTTGGTTCCATATGAAATTTAAAGTAGTTTTTTCTAATTCTGTGAAGAAAGTCAATGGTAGCTTGATGAGGATAGCATTGAATCTATAAATTACTTTGGTCAGTATGGCCATTTTCATGATATTAATTCTTCCTATCCATGAGCATGGAATGTTTTTCCATTTGTTTGTGTCCTCTCTTATTTCCTTGAGCAGTGGTTTGTAGTTCTCCTTGAAGAGATCCTTCACATCCCTTGTTAGTTGTATTCCTAGGTATTTTTTTCTCTTTGTGGCAATTGTGAATGGGAGTTCACTCTGATTTGGCTCTCTGTTTGTCTGTTATTGGTGTATAGGAATGCTTGTGATTTCTGCACATTGAACCTGTTGCCAGGTTTTGGTAACAAGATGATGCTGGTCTCATAAAATGAATTAGGGAAGAGGCCCTCTTTTTCTATTTGGAATAGTTTCAGAAGGAATGGTACCAGCTCTCTTTGTACCTCTGGTAGAATTTGGCTGTAAATTCATCTGGTCCTGGGCTTTTTTTGATTGGTAGGCTATTAATTATTGCCTCAATTTCAGAACTTGTTATTGGTCTATTCAGAGATTTGACTTCTTCCTTGTTTAGTCTTGGGAGGTTGTATGTGTTCGTGAATGTATCCATTTCTTTTAGATTTTTCTAGTTTATTTGTGTAGAGGTGTTTATAGTATTCTCTGATGGTAGTTTGTATTTCTGTGAGATCAGTGATTTACCCTTTATCATTTTTTATTGTGTCTATTTGATTCTTCTCTCTTTCTTCTTTATTGGTCTGGCTAGTGGTCTATTTATTTTGTTGATATTTTCAAAAAAACCCCAGCTCTTGGATTCATTGATTTTTGAGGGTTTTTTTTTGTGACTCTATCTCCTTCAGTTCTGCTCTGATCTTAGTTATTTCTTGTCTTCTGCTAGCTTTTGAATTTGTTTGCTCTTGCTTCTCTAGTTCTTTTAATAGTGATGTTAGGGTGTTTTTTTTTTTTAGATCCTTCCTGCTTTCTCCCGTGGGCATTTAGTGCTATAAATTTCCCTCTAAACATGTTGTGTCTTTTTTCTCACTGGCTTAAAAGAACTTCTTTATTTCTGCCTTAATTTCGTTATTTACCCAGTTGTCATTCAGGAGCAGGTTGTTCAGTTTCCATGTAGTTGTACAATTTTGAGTGAGTTTCTTAATCCTGAGTTCTAACTTGATTGCATTGTGGTCTGAGAGGCTGTTTGTTATGATTTCCATTCTTTTACATTTGCTGAGGTGTATTTTGCTTCCAATTATGTGGTCAATTTTAGAATAAGTGTGATGTGGTGCTGAGAAGAATGTGTATTCTGTGGTTTTGTGGCGGAGACTTCTGCAGATGTCTATTAGGTCCTCTCGGTCCAGAGCTGAGTTTAAGTCCTGAATAGTCTTGTTAATTTTCTGTCCCGTTGATCTGGCTAATATTGACAGTGGGGTGTCAAAGTCTCCCACTATTATTGTGTGAGAGTTTAAGTCTCTTTGTAAGTCTCTAAGGACTTGCTTTATGAATCTGGGTGCTCCTGTATTGGGTGCATATATGTTTAGGATAGTTAGCTTTTCTTGTTGCATTGACCCTTTAACATTGTGTAATGCACTTTTTTGTCTTTTTTAAAATCTTCATTGGTTTAAACTCTGTTTTATCAGAAACTAGGATTGCAATCCCTGCTTATTTTTACTTTCCATTTGCTTAATAAATATAAATAAATATTCCTGCATCCTTTTATTTTGAGCCTATGTGTGTCTTTGCATGTGGGATGGGTTTCCTGAATACAGCACACAGATGGGTCTTGACTCTTTATCCAATTTGCCAGTCCATGTCTTTTAATTGGGGCATTTAGCTCATTTACATTTAAGGTTAATATTGTTATGTGTGAATTTGATCCTGTCATTGTGATGCTAGCTGGTTATTTTGCCCATTAGTTGATGCAGTTTCTTCACAGTGTTGATGAACTTTACAATTTGGTATGTTTTTACAGTGGCTGGTACTGGTTTTTCCTTTCCATGTTTAGCTCTTCCCTCAGGAGCTCTTGGAAGGCAGGCCTGGTGGTGATGTAATCTCTCAGCATTTGCTTGTCTATAAAGGATTTTATTTCTCCCTTGTTTATGAAGCTTAGTTTGGCTGGATATGAAATTCTGGGTTGAAAATTCTTTTCTTTAAGAATGTTGAATATTGGCCCCCACTCTCTTCTGGCTTGTAGGGTTTCTGCAGAGAGATCCACAGTTAGTCTGATGGGCTTCCTTTGTAGGTAACCTGACCTTTCCCTCTGGCTGCGCTTAATAATTTTCCTTCAATTCAACCTTGGTGAACTTGATGATTACGTGCTTTGGGGTTGCTCTTCTAGAGGAGTATCACTGTGGTGTTCTCTGTATTTCCTGAATTTGAATGTTGGCCTGCCTTGCTAGGTTGGGGAAGTTCTCCTGGATAATATCCTGAAGAGTATTTTCCAACTTGGTTCTATTCTCCTCATCACTTTCAGGTATACCAATCAAATGTAGGTCTGGTCTTTTCACACCATATTCTTGGAGGTTTTGTTCATTTCTTTTCATTCTTTTTTCTCTAATCTTGTCTTCACACTTTATCTCATTAAGTTGATCTTCAATCTCTGATATCCTTTCTTCCACTTGATCAATTTGGCTATTGATACTTGTGTATGCTTCATAAAGTTCTCGTGCTGTGTTTTTCAGCTCCATCATGTCATTTATCTTCTTCTCTAAACTGGTTATTCTAGTTAGCAATTCCTCTAACCTTTTCTTAAGGTTCTTACCTTCCTTGCATTGGGTTAGAACATACTCCTTAAGCTTAGAGGAGGTTGTTATTACCCACCTTCTGAAGCCCACTTTTGTCGATTTGTCAAACTCATTCTCTGTTCAGTTTTGTGCCCTTGCTGGAGGTCCACTCCAGACCCTATTTGCCTGGGTATCACCAGTAGAGGCTACAGAACAGCAAATATGCTGTGTCCCTTCTTCTGAAAGCTTTATCCCAGAGGGACACCAGCCAGATGCCAGCCCAGAGCTCTCCTGTATGAGGTGTCTGTTGACCCCTGCTGGGAGGTATCCCCCAGTCAGGAGGCATGGGGGTCAGGGACTCATTTGAGGGGGCAGTCTGTCCCTTAGCAGAGCTTGAGCACTGTGCTGAGAGATCCCCTGCTCTCTTCAGAGCTGGCAGGCAGGAATGTTTAAGTCTGCTGAAGCCGCACCCACAGCTGCCTGTTCCCCCATGTGCTCTGTCCCAGGGAGATGCGAGTTTTATCTATAAGCCCCAGACTGGGGCTGCTGCCATTGTTTCAGAGACACCCCGCCCAGAGAGGAGAAATCTAGAGAGGCAATCTGGCTACGGTGGCTTTGCTGAGCTGTGGCGGGCTCCATCCAGTTCAAACTTCCCAGCTGCGAGGGAAAAACCACCTACTCAAGCCTCAGTAATGGCGGACACCCCTCCCCGACCATGCTGGAGCGCCCAGGTCGACTTCAGACTGCTGTGCTGGCAGCGAGAATTTCAAGCCAGTGCATCTTAGCGGGCTGGGCTCCATGGGGGTGGGATCTGCTGAGCTAGACCATTTGGCTCCCTGGCTTCAGCCCCCTTTCCAGGGGAGTGAATGGTTCTTTCTTGCTGGCATTCCAGGAACCACTTGGGTATGAAAAAAAACCTTCTGCAGCTAACTCAGTGTCTTCCCAAATGGCTGTCCAGTTTTGTGCTTGAAATGCAGGGCCCTGGTGGTGTAGACACCCAAGGCAATCTCCTGGTCTGCAGGTTTCAAAGACCATGGGACAAGCATGATGTCTGGGCTGGAGAGCACCATTCCTCATGGCACAGCCCCTCATGGCTTTCCTTGGCTGCTTTAGCTCACCCTCTGTGGGCTGCACCCACCGTCTAACCGCTCCCAATGAGATGAGATGGGTACCTCATTTGGAAATGCAGAAATCACTCACCTTCTGGGCTGATCTCGCTGGGAGCTGCAGACCGGAGCTGTTCCTACTCGGCCATCTTGTCAGCCCAGGATTTGGCTCTTACTCTCATCCTTATTTTCATTCACGTTGAGTTGCGGTGAATGAGGAACTTGATTTGACGTGAATAGACCTCGAGGCTCCTTGACTCAATGTTGGACAAGTCACTTAATTTTTCTGAACTTCACATAGTATCAATACACCTTCTGCCTAGTCTAGGGCAAACTGAGAAACATTGTGAACTTGTTCCTGGAGCCCACACTGCTGCGGGTCACGAGAGATTCTCCACTGAGGGTACTTTTACCAGTGAGTTAAATCCTGCTTCCTCAAGGGCAAATCTTAAAATAAAAAAAAAATCTTTCAAGAAATATTAGGAGTGATTGCTTGAGCCAGGAGTTTGAGAATAGCCTGGGCATCATGGCAAAAACCATCCTCTACCAAAAAACAAAAAAAACCCAAATTAGCCAGACGTGGTGGCACATGCCTGTGGTCCCCGCTACTCTGGAGGTTGCGGTGGGAGGATCACCTGAGCCCCCGGACATCGAGGCTGCAGTGAGCTGAGATCGTGCCCCTGCACTCCAGCCCGGGTGACAGATGAGACGCCATCTCAAAAAAAAAAAAAAAAGTAAAAAGATAAAGAAATGCTGTGCTGCACATTACTGATGAAGGTTTCCTCAGCTGCATTGTGTTTTCTTATTTTCTGAAGTGGAGATGATAAAGATGAGGGGTGTTCTCGAGATGACTCTGCAGCTTCCCCTGGGTGGGTGCTGGCTGCAGGGGACTGGCCTCTTCTCTGGAACCCGGAACCTCTTGTACTTCTGTCATGGGTGCCCCCAGGGTGACCACCAGCCACCCTGCTGGTTTTAACTCATGGTGGGCTGGGGGCCGGCGAGCCAAGGACTGTGAAGATGTAGGTGTCAACAGGAGAGATGGAGGTGCTGGTGGACGGCTGCGTAGGCGCAGAGTACCCGCAGACCACCACCCAAGCGGCCCCTCGGCAGCTGACGGGGGTCCACACTCACTCTCGGCCTGCTGTGGCTCCCTGCCACCTGCAGCGCCTGCCCCATGGTGCCCTTCTGCACTCGCAGGACTCAGGGGTTGCTTCCGATCTTTCATGGTTCTGTGACTCTATAATTTAATTAAATAGCATTCCCACTGATGAAATATGAGGAGTAAGGGAATAAGGGAATTTTCTCTTCTATGAACACTTAGTTGAAAGTTTAGAAAAGACTAGAAAAAAATAAGTTGCTAAAAACAATTACTGTTCAATCAGGTTGGGCAAGACAGCAGTGAAAGTTTGAAAAATCATGCAAGTATAATGGACTCTGCTTTTTTTATTGCTTTGAAAGTGTTTTAAAAATCCTCCTCCACGTTAAGAGAAACAAAAAGTGAGAATCATAAGAAATGCATTTTGACTGTGGTTTGTGCAAATGGTGGCATTACAGTTACCCACTTCACAGAGGAGGCTTGGGTTCTACATCAGAAGGCTGGTGAATGATGTACTTACAAATGTTTAAGATGAAAACAAAGTAAGATTAATGAAAACGAAAATGATATCTATCATCTATCAACTACTTATTATCTATCAACTATTCATCTATCATCTGTTGATCTATCCATCTATCTATCATCTACCTATTATCCACCTGTCTGGCTATCATCTACGTATCAATCTATTATCTATAAACTATCCATCTGCCATCTATCTACCTATAATCTATCTATCCATCATTCCATCTATCCATCCATCAGTCATCTATCTGTCATGTATCCATTGATCTGTCATTTATTATTTATCCATAGATCCATCATTGGTCTAGAATGACCCCACGCTTTCACCCTGTGCTCTGCGGACTGGCCAGCCTGCCCTTGCCTGTCCAGCTCTGATCCGTCTCCTACCGGCTGAGCTTGCACTGCAGATGGCAGGAGGAAAAGGTGAAGAGTTCTGAGTTCAGGTGGACCTGGGTTCACATGTTGACTTCCCCACCAACCTACCACTTTTATGGTTTGGGACCAGTCACTGCAGCTCTTCAAGCCTTTGTTCCCTTATCTACAAAATGAAGATAGTAATTCCTGTTCTGCTGAGTTTTATATGATGTATAATTTTAATAACGTGTTTGGCTCAGAGGTGCTCATAGACCAGGTGGCGATGATTACTCCAGTTGCCATGGAGACCCACCCTGCGGTTCAGGTGGTCCTCACCCCGGCTGCCTCCGAGGCTCAGGACAGGTGTGGGGCCGCAGTGGTGGTACCTGCTGAGCAGGGTTAGGGTGTGAGGGGCTGCGCTGGTGCAGGATGCTGGGGCGTGCTGTGGCAGCAGCTGGACCCGGCAGGGTGAACGCTGAGCCCTCTGAGCATGCCCACCTTGTCATGTGGGTGAGAGCGAGGAGCCAGGATTTGCATCTCTGTGATGCAGAGGAGGAGGAGAAGCGCACCACACACGCCGGGAAAGAAAAGGGCCCAGCCGGCTACAGCGGCTCTGTGGCTCCGCAGTGCTGAGTGCTCGGCTCCCATGAGGCTTCCATGCACCGTCCCCCGAGGAATCCAGCATCCGCCTGTTAGGCCAGGCATGTTGTCCCACTTGGCAAACGAGGAAATGGAGACTCACGGATGTGGAGGATTGGCATTTGTCCTGGAATTCCTCCAGAGCTGATGGTTGCAGACTGGTGGAGGGCATCTCACTGAGCCTGCTGGCCACAAGGCACACAGCCAAGAGCAGCCGCCCCGGAGGCTAGCGCCACGGAGCCAACCCCACTGCCTGCCATGGCCGATCCCGGGAGGCTGGTGCCACGGAGCCAACGCCACTGCCTGCCATGGCCGATCCCGGGAGGCTGGTGCCACGGAGCCCAACCCCACTGCCTGCCACGGCCAATCCCGGGAGGCTGGTGCCACGGAGCCAACGCCACTGCCTCCCACGGCCGATTCCGGGAGGCTGGTGCCACGGAGCCAACGCCACTGACTGCCATGGCCAATCCTGGGAGGCTGGTGCCACAGAGCCCAATCGCACTGCCTGCCATGGCCGATCCTGGGAGGCTGGTGCCACGGAGCCCAACCCCACTGCCTGCCATGGCTGATCCTGGGAGGCTGGTGCCACGGAGCCCAACCCCACTGCCTGCCATGGCTGATCCCAGGAGGCTGGTGCCACGGAGCCCAACCCTACTGCCTGCCATGGCCGATCCCGGGAGGCTGGTGCCATGGAGCCCAACCCCACTGCGTGCCATGGCCAATCCCGGGAGGCTGGTGCCACGGAGCCAACCGCACTGCCTCCCACGGCCTATCCCTGCAGCCACGCAGAGGCCCAGACAGGAGAGATAGCCTTGAAGACAGCATGGTTGGGCAGTCTGGGTGTCACACCTGAGCTGCAAATTCAAGCCGAGAGATTCTGCATCCCAGCGTGCATGGCTCTGAGTCTGTGGCAAAGCCTAAGGGAGATTATTGTGCGATGGCCTTGAGAGGGCCTGAAGGTCACTGCCATCTTCCACTCACTCTTCATTTCTTGCCTCCAGGCCACAACAGTTTTGTCTTCACCTTTAGCGCTGACGTGCATGACAGCACTAAGGTCAGTGCTGTGCCCTGAGGACGCTGCTCTCACGCAGCTCATCTGAAGCCCGCTGAAGCCCACCTCTCCCCGCCACGTCCTGACTCTTGCTTTCACACAATCAGAACAGGTGTGTAATGAATAACGATTCGTTCTCAACACGGAGTCTTGGAACAAGTCAGTTTTACACGTCGTGGCTCCGTGCATGCATTCGTAAACAGAACAGGTAGGGTTTCGGCAGCCAGTCTGCAGACATCGCTAATATTCTGCAGATATCAGTTTGGAAATTTTCGATGAATGAGGGGAAACGCTGATGAGAAGCTGCGAGATCGCCTGGGTTTGCAGTTGCCTGCAAGCCGCCCTGCGGTGATAAACACCCGAGAAACAATTCCAAGACGGGGCTGTCAGGAGCAAACCGAGCACAGAGCGGATGCAGGTGGTTACCTGGAGCGGCTGCAGATGCGCAGAGAGCCGCAGAGGCGCGGCGGGGAGCCTGGCACCCACCGGAGGCCGCGGGGAGGGCGCAGGCTGCACCCGCCTCAGGCGAAGGACCACGGGCGGGTGGGCGATTGGCGCGGGGATTGGCGCGGTTGTGTGCGTGCGGCGTCTGCAGGGGCCTGGTTCACGCTGGGCTTTGGCTGGGAACGGCGTTTGGAGTCTGTGCCCTCCACCAGGGGCCCGTGCCAGCACGGCGCGGCCCTGGCAGGAGAACAGGACGCCCGCGAGCATCGCTGGTCAGATGCCAGGGAGGATGCAGGAGCAGCCCCCGGACGCGGAGCCGGGGGGATAACGGGCAGAAATGCTGCTTCCCAGGCGGCTGCTCTTCCGGGAGCTCAGCTTTCCTCCTGCCGTGGAGCTCGGGGAGACCGAAGCAGGAAAATGGTGGGTCTTTGTGAATGGAAAATGATGCCTTTTGCCTGGCTGGCAGGCTGACACGGAGTGGAGGCCTGGGCTCCGCGGCAGCTGGCTCCTGCAAGCCACACCTGGTGGGGATGTCCAGGGGCCAGCGGGAGGGGCTGCACCCCTCCCGGCCGGAGGAGAAAGCCTGGCGGGCAGCGCGGGGCTGGAGCTCGCGGCGGTCCTTGGGGCTCAGCTCCAGAAGAAGAGAATGAACCTTTCTGACTTCTTGCCCTCATTCTCTGGCCGAGGCTATATTTTAACCCATTTCAGCCCCGGGCCAGCTGTGCGGAGCTGGGATGCGAACGCGGCTGGCTGGAGGGCAGGTTCCTACCTTTCCAGGCGGGGACCTCTTCGGGAGTCTGCTGAGGCCTAGCCACCCCTCCCAGAAGAACTTTAAAATGCACAAAATAAAACACACAGAATTACCAAGGAATGAGATTGAGATACAATGAGTACGATGGTTTAAAAACTTGGCAGAGCAACACGTGTGCCTTTAATGGGTCCATTACACGACCACGCCCAGCCGCGCGTCCCTCCGCTACCGGAGCTGGAGCCGTGGCACAAGCATCGCAGGGGCGGCGAGAGGCCTGTGACCCCCTCTGCCGAGGCTGCGGGTCCCGCGGTGCCACCGCGGTGCTGCGCCCGCTTGTGTGGTCACAGACGTTCGAGACCTCAGCTTGAGGCTGGTGAAAAGGAAGGTGAAGTTTCTTCCCCAACTGCGTTTTTTGGCTGGTCTAGTAAGAAGATGCAAAATTGAAATCTGGCGCTGAAAGCTTTGGTGACGGGGTCCCTTTGAGAAGCGAAGGGGCAGGGGTGGGGGTGGGGGTTGCCCAGCCGTGGTGAAGGTCCTGGGCGGAGGGGAAGCCGCGGGGAGGAGGCGGCGGGTGGGGGGGGGGGAGGCCACGGGGGAGGTGGCAGGGAGGCCGTGGGGGGAGGCCACGGGGGGAGGCCGTGGAGGGGAGGCCATGGGGGAGGCCGTGGCAGGGAGGCCATGGCGGGGAGGCCGCGGGGGGGGGGAAGGTGGCGGGGAGGCCCCGGAGAGGGGGGGCCGTGGGGGGAGGCGGCGAGCGGGAGGCCGCGGGGGAGGTGGCAGGGAGGCCGTGGGGGAAGGCTGCGGGGGGAGGCTGCGGGGGTAGGCCACGGGGGGAGGTAGTGGGGGGGAGGCCGCGGAGAGGAGGCGTCATGGGGGAGGCCGCAGAGAGGAGTACCCAGCAAGAGCCTCGGGCTGAGCGGAGTCCAGGAGCAGAGACGCCTGACCCGGAGTGCACTCAGGGCACGCGGCCCGGCTGACAGCCCACGGTACCAGCACAGGCTGCAGCAGCCCGGGGGCCTGAGCCTCCTTGACCTGCGCTCCCGGCAGGGAGGGCCGGGGGCACACTCCGCAGCCGCGCTCCGGCCCATGACGGAACCCTCAGTTCAGACCCAGTTCCCGACTCCTTGTCCGGGGAGAGGCGGAGTTCACGCGCGTGCAGGGCCCCGGACCCCTGTGGCTGCCAGGCAGGCCAGGCAGGTGCCGCGCATGGTGCGGAACGGAAGCCCCCGGCCCAGCCACCTGGGCACAGACGTGCATTTCCATGGCCGCAGAGGGGAGGAAGGCGCTTGGCAGGGGACTTGGAGAGTCGGATGCGGGCGTGTGGAGCGGTGGGACGGCCCCGAGGCCTGGCCTGGTCCCCACGCGCACTGTGCCCTGGGCCCCGGGACACGGCTCATTCCCACCCCTCTCAGCCAGGATAAATCCCGGGTTCTTTCCCTCCTTCTCCGTTATCAAATCCGTGTCTGATTCGTGCTGAGGTGTTACTGGCAAATCTGGTGGCTCAGGACCCAACTCCATGGAGATTTTTGAATTTTAACGCAAGGTTCCCTGAGCTGTGCTTTTGGAATCTTCAGTGAAAGAATTTCAGAAACGGCAGGAGCCCTGTTCGCGGCCGCGTCCCTCTCTGAGCCGTTGTGTTCAGCTCTGCTGGGAGGGCAGCGGCCTGGTTCTCGGGAAGGCAGAGGTCGCCGGGGAGAGGCGCAGGGCCTCCGGACAGGACGACTCCCCCGCACAGCCCGGGGCATTCCTGAACAGGAGCCTCCCCGCACAGCCCCGGGCTTCCCGCTTCAAGTGCCGCGGGTGGAAATGATTTGGGCAGAGGGCAGCTATAGCTGTTTCCGTCACTGGTTGAGAAACCCCAGACCCTGAAGATTTGGATGTGTTGGAAGATATTTTTTTGGGCAGTGTTGCCGTCTACTATGATTGCAGGTTAGTTTTGAGAATGTGTTTTTACCGACTTTTGTCATAAATGTGTTTTGAGCAAATATCAATCTTTGTTCCAGCAGTCGAATAGTGGTTACAAATGAGGCTGCTCTTCACACCAGTTCCAAGGACAAGCTGGGCACTAAGAGGGCCGGGGGCAGGGGCTGGGGGCCTGGGGTGGGGGCTGGAGGCCCTGGGGCGGGGCCTGGAGGCCTGGGGTGGGAGCAAGAGGCCCGGGGTGGGAGCAAGAGGCTTGAGGTGGGATTTGGAGGCCTGGGGTGAGGGCTGGAGACCCTGGGGTGAGGGCTGGAGGCCTGGGGTGGGAGCTGGAGGCCTGAGGCTGTGGCCTGGGGTGGGGGCCAGGCGGTGCTTCCCGACTAGTGCCCTCCATTTCAGCTGCTGGTCTGTAAATAATTTGTGTCCTGATTTTCTGATTCCGTGGTGTGCATTTCATTGAGCTGTGGCTTGTTTTCCAGTGTCATGTTTTGGTTTCTAGAAATAATGGTGTTTTAATTTGCAGATATGTAAAAGGAGCCATCATTTTTCAAAGTCTAGGAAGCCTTCACAGTTATGCGGGCTCGGCTTCCTGGCAACCTGTGCGCATGTTCAGGAATTCTCGGATATGAGAACGTCTAAGCCATGGACAAGCTGCTCTCAGAAGCGATCACAGCACATTAATTGAGCAGCGAATGAAGTGAGTTGATATGTTTTATGGATATCTAACTGGAAACTTATTAATTGAGATTTTGTATATTTCGAGGGATAGAAACAAAGATCTGGCTCTTCCAGTAAATAAAAAATGGAGCAGCACGGGTGGGGGGCTGCGTGCGCGGTGGATATCCAGTGAGCACCTGGAACTGATTTCGGCCGGGAGCTGTGCTCACACCTGTAGTCTGAGGACTTCAGGAGGCTGAGGGGGTGATCGCCGGTGCTCGGGAGTTCAGGACCCTGGGCAATGTGGAGAAACCCCGTCTCTACAAAAAACACAAAAATTAGCCGGGCGTGGTGGCACGCACCTGTAGTCTCAGCTACTGGGGAGGCTGAGAAGGGGAATTGCTTGAATTCGGGAGGCGGAGGTCGCAGCGAGCCAAGCTAGTGCCAGTGCACTCCGGCCTGGGCGACAGAACGAGACTTCATCTCAAAATAACAATAACAGTAATAATAAAATAATAAAGACAATTCGATAATGGTCACGAACTCTTGACCTGATGATCCGCCACCTCGACCTCCCAAAGTGCTGGGATTATAGGCTTGAGCCACTGTGCCTGGCTCATCTTTATTATTTATACAGTTGAACAATGTTGGATCCATCCTCCAACATTATATAAATAACGTCACACTATCTACTTGCCTAACAAAATATCAGCTGCGCAGTGCCAGTGTGGTGTTGATACTGGAGGAAACAGCGTCTCATTCCTCACAGGGAGAATGTTGTGCGTTTCTTGTTCTGTGAGTGCTTTTGATCCAATCTAAGGTCACTAGGCAGCAAAACCTTCCTCTGTAGAGCTTACTTCTGGTGAGCACCCATCTCACAGCCCAGGGGCCTGCCCCGCGTGGTTTGGGATGGGCCGATGTGGTACAGAGGGCAAAGGTTCCAAGATTCCTACCTTCTCTGCCCTCAGGTGTGTAACATCGGCTTCGTTTGGCATTTTCTCAAAATAGAGGTGGTAAAAAAATGATGAGGCTCTGCTTACATCACAAGTGCTGTTAATATCACCCACCTGTTTCTTCTCGCATGTGTGTTGTTCAGAAAGGCAGACCACATAAGATATAAATCCTATTTCTCTCACTAAGAATCTGCGATTTGGAAGAAACCCAACAAGATATTCTATTTCTAGCTTTTCAGCTGAAATGTAATTGTGAAATCAAGGTGTCCGCTAAGTGAAAAGTGAACTAAGAAATGGCACACGGTTTTCAGGATCCTGACGGTACTCTACGTTTCTTTTTGCTGAAGAAAGTAAATTTATTTAAGATATGTTTTTAAGAGTTTCAATATTTATATATGAAGAATAGAAGAACTTTTATCTGAAGGCACAGCCTCTTAAGCACTGCTGTTTGTTGGCTTTCTATTGGAAGCAGGGAACAGTCTTTAGGAACCATATATTTTTAGGAAGTCCTGCATGTTTAATATAAGCATTTTCTCAGGCTGTATGTGTTATGCTGGAATTATAAGTATGCCTAAATTAAGATATAAATCTTCAGCACAGGAGCCACCTTTTCATTTTATCTTATAGAAGATTGTGCACATTGCCAATACTCAATTAACTAATGATAATAATGCAGCAATAGTCAACTTCCATTCGGTCACGCGTCCTGCATATACAGTCATTGTGAAAGCACGGCATCTCTTAGATCACGCATCGTGCTCAGATAAAATGTGTCATCATCACGAAATTAGAGTTAATGGCAGGAAGGGGACCTCTTCCATCAGCCCCTCCAAGCTCCTCTGCACACCTCTGAAGTGTACCTCATTATGGATTCATTTTAAGCTTCATTGAATCCCAGAAATTAATTTGACATAAATTTCATCGCAAGGCTCTGGAAACTTGAACTTCAAAGGTAATGCTACAGTAGGATTTTCTCCCTGTGTTTGATACAAATGCTTTAGACAGACATTCAAATACAGGTTGGGTGTACCAGCCATCAACATTTTCTCCCAAAACGACTCTGATTTCGTCAACATTTTAGTTTGCATTTATTTCTCACCTGACATATGGCCTCCTTGATCTTAGCGGGATCATGATGTAAAAAGGTGCCTGGTCTGCTGGGGCCAGCGCAGGAACAGAAACGCGGAAACGCGGGTCTCTGGCTGTCCGGGCTCCCCGGGCTCACGCCTGTTCTTCCCTCTGGTGTACACATGCTTATCCGTGTGGCATCTTCCCGCTCCAGGTCCCACTCACACACGCTTTTGGCTTGAGAGAGTCTGTTTCCACCCCGGGTGTTTCAGGCTGTTGTGCAACCCTTTTTTCTTTCCGTTGGCTGTTTGGATTCTTAGTGATGTCTCCTTTTTCCCCATCCATGTGTTAATCCTCATTCTTCTTCTTTTTCTTTTTTTTTGGAGACAGAGTCTCACTCTGTTGCCCAGGCTGGAGTGCAGTGGCCTGAACATAGCTCACTGCGACCTCAACCAGGCAGGCTCAAGTGATCCTCCCGCCTCCGCCCCCTGAGTAGCTGTGACCATAGGCGTGCACCACGCCCACCTAATTCCCTATTCCATACTTTTATATGTGACACAGTCTTGCTCTGTCGGCCAGGCTGGAGTGCAGTGGTGCAATCTCGGCTCACTGCAACTTCCACCTCTGGGTTCAAGCGATTCTTCTGTCTCAGCCTCCCGAGTAGCTGGGAATACAGGTGTGTGAGTCGCTGTGCCCAGCTAATTTTTGTAGTTTTAGTAGAGATGGAGTTTTGTCATGCTGGCCAGGCTGGTCTTGAACTCCTGACCTCAGGCGATCTTCCTGCCTCGGTCTCTCAAAGTGCTGGAATCACATGTGTGAGCCACCGTGCCCGACCTCCTTTTTTTTTTTAACCTTTTTCTGATATCTTCTAGAAAGTGCTTTGACCCAACTGTTCCTCACTAATTCCTTCTATTCTTTCAGAATCCACAGATACGTCAACAGTGTGTGGAACAGGTGGGCAGGAGTTTCCAAGAGAGGAAAGCTCTGTGTGGGGCAGAGCTTTGGACAAGGATTCCTGCAGGAAAAGTGCAGGCAGCACCTGCAGAGACAGAGCTTCTGCTGGGGCTCAGAGGGTCTTGAATGTGAGCCGACAGGTTTTAGACTTTTTCATTTGCAAAACTTTAAAAACACACAGATATGCATAAAGGAAATCCAATTCTACAATCGGAGGTCACTACTGCTAACATTTTTTTCTTTTGAGCCAGGGTCTTGCTGTCACCCAGGCTGAAGTGCGGTGGCACAATCATAGCTCACTGTAAGCTCTAATTTCTGAGCTCAAGGCATCCTTCTGCCTCAGCCTCCCCTGGAGCTGGGACCACAGGCAGGTACCACCACACTCAACTAATTAAAAAAAAATTTGTAGCAACATGGTCTCACTATGTTGCCCAGACCCATCTCAGACACCTGAGGCCAAGCAATCCTCCCAAAGTGCTGGGATGACAGCATGGGCCCCCGTGCCCGGCCACGTGCTAATACGATGTGTTTAACACGACTTGACGTCTTTTCTCTTCCCTTTTGCGTACAACACTCATACTTTCAAAAAACAAAAAAGGTCCTATCACGTGATACTATTTTGTTTTTATTTTTGTGTTTTAACTAAAGACCTCTTTGTTTCAGTACATGCAAATTTTTAATGTGGCCGCAAACCAAATTCAGTGGCCTGGTTTTCCATTCATATTTCTCTCATGGCTTCACAATCGAATCTGAGGATATTAACGTATGGAAAAGACAAAGACAATAGCCTTTCTCTGGCAATACATATAAATATTTTCTCCAAAGAGTTCTCTTTTAACTTTGTTTTCTGTTTGTTTGTTTGACTTTCGCTTTGATTCAGAAGATTTTAAGTTCCATGTGCACCGTCTCTGGCTTTGGTGTCGTGCTCAGCAAGGCCTTCTGCAGCCCAAGACGGTTAAGGGACATAGGAGGTTCTAAGCAGGTGGGTGAGATGAGTGGGGTGTTGCCTCGCCTGATCCTCCAGGTGAAACGTCCGGGTCCAGCTTGGCTGGTGGTGCACAGGAGAGCGTCAGTGCTCTGCTGAAGAGGAGTCACGTGGAGTGAGAGGGTTCGATCCTGGCAGGGAGAGGGAGGGTGCCGAGGCCCATAAGGCAGGACAGCGGCCTGGAGGAGCAGCCAGAGCGTCGAGGGGGTGAGGTTTGGGGGTGACCCCACTGAGTTCTGGCAGAGTGCTGGAGGACGGTGTCTAGTAGCCAGTGGGAGGCACAGGCCTGGGGTGAGGAGGAGAGAGCCAGATGTTTCTTAAGTGGGGACTCTGGAGCACAGGCACGCTGCAAGGCTGGTGCAGACCTCGCAGGCCTCAGAATGCCTCTTTCCCCACAATGGCTGTAGATTCTCACTGAATTTCAAGAAAAGTGACTTCCACTCAAATGTAAGAGACCCAAATTCTTAGAAAATGGTTTAAGAATGACATTTTTAAAGAAATCACTAAACACCAAATATACTACCTATATTTTAGATCTATTTTCATCTTCTGAGTTACATTGTATCTGAAGACATTAATAAAATTGTGGTCTTGTAGTATGCAACTAAGTGGTATTAAGGTAGTGAAATATGTGTGCATGCTACCAAAATGTCTTTCTGTGACATATATTCCTTATATTAGTATAGAGAGAGTCTTTTAAACTCATCCAGTATCATAAAAGCTAGGCAGTCTATAGGAAAGATTCAATAGTATGGCAGGAATTAAGGAAAATGTCAATTTTTTGACTGACTGAGACAGGATCTCACTTTGTCACCCAGGCTGGAGCGCAGCGGCAAGCTCTTGGATAACTGCAGCCTCGATCTACGGGGCTCAGCTATCCTCTCGCCTCAGCCTGCCAAGTAGCTGGCACTACAAGCATCCGCCACCACAGCTGGCTCATGTTTTGCATTTTTTGTAGAGATGGGGTTTCACCATGTTGCCCAGGCTGGTCTCGAACTACTGAGCTCAAGTCATTTGCCCGCCTTGGCCTCCCAAAGTGCTCGGATTACAGGTGTGAGCCACAGTGCCCGGTCCCAGAAATCTTAAAGTTTTGAAAACAGATTAGAATTTGTGTTACTGTTTCTTTGGATTCCATGTGACCTGAATGTCTGACTGTAGACCAACTGCAGGTCTACTCATCAAACCTTTTATTGTCACCCCAGATAGAATTACCCTGAGAGGACACATCAGGTACTAACAAAATGCATAGATGGAAAAAGCGTCTCTCCTTTAAATAGAGTACCCTCCTGGCTCTCCGATTTTATGTCATTAAGCACAATTTGTGCCACTTGGTACAGAAGCGCGGGGTGTCCTTGAGCTGCAGGAGGGAGAGAGGTTGGCATCATGAAATGATGGCACAAAGTGAGAGCCATTCGTGACGGAGAAGGATGGCGGGTAATTGGGTCCAGCCCCCAGGGTTAACTGCTGCATTCTTCCAGAGTATATTTTTAGTGTTTTACTTAGCCTACTTTCAAAATTCGTCTAGATGATGGGGCTTCTCTCTGTTCTCCTGGAAGACAGTTAGACTCAGGGAAAGGTTCCTGTTATGTGATGTCAACTGTGGTGTCTCATTCTGTCTCGTGCATGTGGTCGGTGTGTGGCGATGGGTGCACGCCCACTGATTTGGTTATTTGGTTTCTAATTTGGAGATTCACTGGTATTGTGATATCACTTTGCTGGTTATTACTCACTGATCTATTCATGTTTCTCTCTTAAGTTTTTTTTTTTTTTAACCAAACTGATATCAAAATAAATCTCTTTATTTTTAGTTTTTCTTCCCCAGATTTGTTCTCAGATGGGACAGGAATCTCCAGACGTTGTTGAAAAAGAGACTGGCGCAGGGGAGGCGCCCCTGCCTTCCTCCTGACCCCAGGCCCCACTCCCGCAGAGCTTCCTCGCCTCACCGCTCCTGGCCCCGGGCACAGTGTGGAGCTCTCCATGTCCCTACTGTGTCCGGTCCCCACAGTCTCCATGTCCCCGCTCGGTTTTGTTGTGCACACGAGGCTCCTCTGGCTCCTGGCTGGCTTCTCGGGGTTTTGTTCTGCCCCTCCCGGCTCTGCAGTGCCTCCCTTCTGGCCTTTCCACCCGGGACCCTGGCCAGCTGCTTCCCGCTGGGGGCAGGTGGAGGAGCAGGCTCAGCAGGGAGCTTGCGGGTGCTGTCACACTGAGGAGCGTTTCTCGTCTCTGTGTCTTTCCCGGGGTGTAATTTGTACAGACTCTTGAGCATTTGAAAAGATCCTCGTCATTTGGATGCCTGTGGTAAGTGGAGAAAGCTGGTGAACACGGCTAGAGCCGAGGCACTCCGGTGTGCGCGCCATCCCGGCCGCCCCTTGGTCTGGATCGCAAGGTGGACTTTTCCGGAACAGCACTGTGGCCGCTGTGAAGGCCCTTGGAGAGCTGCTTGCCTGTGTTTCCTTTCAACTCAGGTTGCTTCTGGTGGGGGTTTGAATTTGCTGTTGAAAATTGCAGGCGGTGCCATAGCTGTGTTTATTGCATTCTGTGTTTGTAAGCGCTGGAACAAATGCAAGGTTCTCAAGCTGCCAGTATCATCTAGTCCCACAGCACTCCCTAACCCGGGACTCCGGGTCTCGAGGCTGATCAGCGTGTGGGAGGCTGACGGGGAAGCCAGTGCTGTGATGTTAGAAGAGGCGGCTCTTGCAGTCCTGCCCTCAGCTGCTCAGAAGAAAAGGCCGGCACGTGCTCCCCACCCCACACTCAGCAGTGACACAGACACACAGCCCAACATGTGAGAACCACAGCAGAAACGAGCACACGCCCTCGACAGCCCCTTCCTTCCTTTCCTTTTTGCACAGCGCAGTTCATGGAGGATTGTATTTTTGGAAGTGCCCCCAACTGAGAAATTCCTCCTCATCTCCAGTTGTTTTTGGGACCCCCAGCTTAAATCTCACAGGCTGTTCTGGGGAGCCAGGATCGGATGGACAGGTAACTGCAGGTGACCTAGTGTGGCTCAGTCCTGCGATTTTGGAGCTGTGTCTCCTCTTTACTGCTCTTTCAAAAACAAAACAGCGAAAGAAGGAAAAAGGAAGAAAGAACACTCACCCTCACAAAGCCCCTGGCCCTAGACCACCTACGCAGGGAACCCCCACAGCTGGTAGGTCCCCCTGGCCCCAGGTTTTGTGCCTCTGCAGGACGTGGCCACGTCTGAAGCCGACACACGCTTGCAGGTCAGAGGCTGTGGCTCAGATCTGGGATCTGTGGTTCTCAGAGGGCGAGGCGTTCTGTGCGGAACAGCACAGTCTGGGCATGGCAGGCGGGTTGCAGAATGCTGGCGGCGGTGCCCCTGGCCACAGTGGCCTTGGGAAGCAGTAGGAAGGCAACAGTCTGACCCCGGCCTTCCTCTTGGACGGAGGCTCAGACCTGCATGTTGGGCTTGGCCGTCCCCACCCCCCGATGCCACGGCTGTGTGGATGTGTCTGGGGCCATTCCTCTCAGGGGTGGTTGAAGCCCAACCTGGCCCAGGACGGAGACACTCCAGCGTCCTAGGGCTGAGTCTCTTGTCTGAGGCCGCCCAGCTACTCGTGGTGTGTGGAGCACGAACCCGGGCGGTGGGAGGTCAGTGCCTGCCCTCCCATTGAGCTGCCCCCGCCTCCCCCATTTTAATAACAGTGGGATTTGCACAGTGGCTGGAACAAGTGTAGGTGCTCTGAGGGACATGGAGGTTACAAAGGGCCCAGCTGAGACCTGACGTTTATGACCAGGTCTGAGTGAGGAAATTCAGCAGGAAGCAGCTTTCTCAGAGAAGAAAAGGGTGTCCCAGGCCTGGGGAGAAGAGAGAGCCCCACTCGTGGGGCAGGAGCGGCTCTGTGTGGCTGCAGCACTCAGCGTGTGGGGTCTGGGGTGACGGGTGCCCGCAGGGCTGAGGTCGGCTCCTTCTCCCACCATCCATTTGCATTTCTCTTGGAGCCACTGGGTAAGTTTCAGTGTAGGGAGTGAAATGAGAGTTGTATTTTGGAATTTCTACGGAATTGGAGAATAAACGGAGGGGCAAGAACGCGAGGGGAGGGAGAACAGCTTTATACTGCCAGCACCGTCTGAGCCTGGAGGTCAGACTGGCCGTGGGGGCAGGCTGCACAGCTACTGTGGACACATACAGGGCCATGTTGGGTGTGCACTCAGTGTAGACACCAGAGGAAGGACACCCCAGGCAGCCTCTCACCTCCTGATGTGGGCTTCTGCGTGGGTCTTGGTGACAGTCCCTAAATTGAAACAAAGCGGGCAGAATCCAGTACTTTGCTGGCATTGGCCCATCCTCCGAAGTGGCCAGCAGGAAGGCCAGCCTCACAGACTGCTTCATCCTCCCTGGGAGACGGGCGGTTTCCTGGAGCGCGGGTGCCAGGCGTGGCCCTGCTGGCTGAGCGACCGGCCCTTCTCTCCTCACGCTGCCCTGTCCTCTCTGTCCTGGTCCTCCTGGTGTTCGCTTAGTCCAGTGCTGCATTTAATGTCATTTTCTCTGCTAGAATAGAAGCTTCCTAAGGCCAGAGGCCCTGTCTGCCTTGTGGGTCACATTGTCCTCAGCACAGAGCGCTTGGTAGGCACTGGCTAACACACTGTCTTACTGCGGGTAAGTGACGTAGTTCTGATTCCAGGAATCAGGTACCGTCTAGAGCTGGGGAGCAGAGGACAGCGCCTGGCCGGTGCACAGGTGCTGGCAGGGCACCGACCCCTTCCCACCCACGAACAGGAGCTGATGAGGACAGCGCGTTCTTCACGATGGACACTAGGTCTGGAAAGCGAAGTATTCATGCCATGGAAAGGAAAGAGCAAAATATTTTGGAGGAATGTTGAGCAGATAATAAAAATGAATTACAGAGTGGATGGCTCGCCCTTCAACGCGCAGCGCCCTGAAGAGCCGCACAATTTTGTTTGGAAACAGTCAAGGGCTTTTTTGTAATACTTTACTGCAGGTTTAATTGCAGTGATATTTCAATGCCAAGGAGAGTAATTTGCAGCATGAATACAGCATGAGATTTGCAAGGCCCTACATTTTAAAACCTCTGTATCAAAGTGAGCATTTGGTACTAGCACTAAGAGAATTCTCATTTCCTACTCAACTTTCAGAGAAATTGAAGTGAAATGTCTATATTAACGTTTATAAAATTTTAAGAGTGATTCCCTTATTACATAATTAGCCTCAGCACACGTGATGCGTGTGTCTGCTGAACATCATTACCCAGAGCAGGTTCTGGAGCAGCTGCCGCCCAGACAGCGCAGGGCTGATGTGGCCCCGAGGGGCACCCGCTGTGACAGGCTGAAGCGCTGGGGACACGGTTGCTATGAGGCAAAACTGTTAATCGTAGTAACATTTTTCTTGTTAATAATAAAAAAAAAATCCTAGACAAAATCTGAATACCTAAAGAGGCAATGCTATGTGGTGTAATAGTTTAGAGAAAATTGTATTTATGAACCTGGGCCAGCCAGGAGGGCGGGGGGAAGGCCACACCCATGGGACAGGTCACAGCCCTGCTTCCTGCATGCTCGTCTGTCTGCAGGGAGAAGGTGACTTCATCCGTGGCATTGCATGCGTACAGGGCACAGGCAGGTCGTTTGCCGAAGCCCCGAACACCATTCCCGGAGGACCCTCACTAACCAGGAGGGCTCTTCCATCTAATTCCAGAACTGAGAGGTCTTTGGCTTTGTAGATCGTAAAAGACACAAAAAGAAACAATCCCCAGAGAAAGAAGGGTGGAGTCATTTCGAGGAGGCGTGTGGAGGACCCC
This sequence comes from Cheracebus regulus, assembly GCA_963574635.1. NCBI lineage: Eukaryota > Metazoa > Chordata > Mammalia > Primates > Pitheciidae > Cheracebus > Cheracebus regulus. The sequence goes on along the minus strand of CAUYQU010078577.1, from coordinate 47,105 downwards.
AGCCACTGCGGGTTAATGCTGCGGACTGGCAGCCACGGAGGCTGAGGCCACAGACAGAGCTGGGAACCTCCGTGGGAGCTAAGACTGCCTGGTGGTGCGGGCATGGTGTAGTGGCTGAGGAGCCGTCTCACTGAGACTGGTCCAGCTCTGGTGAATAATGGTCTGTGCGGAACCTCCTGGCATGAGACAATGACATGATTCCAACAGTGTGGCATGACTCCTGTAATGAGTATCCCATCAGGAGACTCAGACTCAGTCCACAGAACCGCAGGGATGGCTCAACCTGTGAAATTCTGAGGACATCTGCTGTCAGGTTGTCTTTGAGAATAATAATGCTGAAAATGCAATAGGAATGGAGAGCATTTACGAGGTGGTGACTTGTCCACTGGAGACATGGGGCCCCTTCCCGGAGCCTGGGGGCTGATAGGAGTTTGCAGCCCAGCTCCCCCGACCCGGGTGCTGTGGCCGCTTTGTCCAACAGTGCATCATGGGACTTCGCGGGGAAGCACAGGCCTCTTGCCATGGGTGTTCTTCTCCTCTGGCCAACACGAGGAAGCCAGGCCCTGGGAGATGGAGGCCACGGCAGGGAGGAGAGACCTGCTGTGGACAGCTAGCTACCTGAGCAAGAGAAAAACTGTGATAACATTAAGTCATTAAAATGTTGGATTTATTTTTTAACAGCAATAACATTACCTAATACAATGGGTACACCTAGTTACCTTATGCCAAGGTATATTTCTATCAAGAAGGAGCCAGAAGAGTGAGTGGGATCTCAAATTCCTTTGTGGCTGGCACAAGTGATGTATGAAGTGCTGAACTGTCTAAATTCTAGGGTATCTGTCTCAAAAGGAGACCAGGGGCATTAGGGGCTTTGCAGTATTCAGGGCCTTGGGTACCATCCTATCACCCCCACGATGGCCACCATCACCATCATCACCATCACCATCACCATGATGACAGCTTCACAGTACCCAGGGTCTCCACCACCCCCACGGTGGTCACCATTACCATCATCACCATCACCATGACGGGCTTCACAGTACCCAGGGCTTCCACCACCCCTGGGTGGTCGTCGTCATTGCCTTCACTGTGGAGGGGCTTTCTGTGTCCTGACGGCGGTCATCCCATCGCCATCACCATCCCATCCTGCGTGCTGAGTGCCTCTTGTGTGAGCTGTGTGCTTCCTTCTTTGCCAGCATGACCTCGTTTGATAGATTCAGAGTGTTTAAACATCTGTAATTCATTACAGATGAGTTTTGTTTCTCCCTATTTTCCATTTTGTACAAAATAACATGTACTCTATTGCTTTGGAAGCTTAGAAGGAAGACTGCCCCCCCTGCTCTGTTGATATTCGGAGGAAAGTCCATGACGGCGGCCGTGGGTGAAGGTCTAAAGTGGAAATCACAGATTCCACAGCTGTGAATGTCTCTGTTGAGTGCTCCGGTCCATCACAGTGGAAGCACTGGCCTGAGAGAGAAAACATCGTTTAGCTACACTTAATTCTCCTGGACTTTAGCTATTAAAACCATCCTTTGCTCCTCACTTTCCAATGATAATCGATGTATCTAACAACTGTTCTATGTCATTTCTTGCTGCTGAGAGAAATGGGAGTTTTGTGAATTTGATGAAACAGAGTGGCAGGTTCTAAATCGTGGCGGCTTGCTGGACCTGTGGGCTCTCTGCATGCAACGCTGTGGACTGAGATGGAAAGTAAAGCTATATTTATGGAAGAAATTTAAGTTTGACAAGCAAAGAACAAATAAAAAGTCTACATGGACTGATGCTGATGAGACATCATTGATAGAGTGTGTTCTCTCGTGTTTCTAGAATATTCTGTCTGATTTCAATTTCCCTGAGACACGTCAGCCAATTTTCAACACCTCACACCACCTCTGTGAAATTTCTTAGAGCAGCGTCTCAATTCACGCTTGGGAGGTGTCAGTACTTTCGGCTTTTAATGTCTGGCCTTATTTTATGTTAGATGAGGGTTTAAGGCTCTGAGCTCTCTTCTCTAGACACTGCAGTTTGTGTAAAGACGGCTTTTCTTCCCCCCAAAAGGAGCTTTGTTAAAAAATCGGCTTCCTGGTTCACCGATTTTCGCTGTAACTTTCGTGGTGTCAGTATAATGAAGGAATTGCACAAGCTGGGGATTTTTTTTAAGTTCCATATTGAACTATGTGTTCATTGAATACAATTACAAAAGAACATAATATCTCAGATTTTTGAGTCACAATCTTAGGCTTATTACTGTCAAAAAGCAATTACAAGCTATTTTTATGCAGAGCTCAAACATAAAATTAAAGACTCAGAAATGAAAGAGAAACATTTTTAACCATACCATACAGTACTCATAACAATGTCTCTGCAGCCAAATGTGGAGCACAGAAAATATGCATATTCTGCAACCCAGAGAGGGTGTTTACAAAGACAAACTTGAAGAATAATTTAGACCAGCTGTTTGTAGTAACTTTATTTCTATGCTTGCTAATATATTAGAGTAGAGAGGAGTGAGGGGAAAGATTGCGTTGAAACATTTAACATCTTGAAATCAGCCGCTGTTACAGGGGATTTTCAGAACCAGAACTGTGGTGGCTTGATAGCCCGTCCGTGTGGCTGGGGTGGACTGATGGCCACCGCGATGACGCCACGTTCTGCAAGCACGGGTGTCTTCAGAGGGTTGCACGAGGCCAGCTGTATCAGGGAAAAGGGGTCAGCTGCGTCTGTGCCTGAGAAGCCTGGAGGTTCGCCTGCTGCCCATTTAGACCCAGGCCCTCCCAGGATGGCCGGTCACCAGAGGCTTCATGGGCACGCCCCCATTCTGGAAGGCGCCGCTCCACCCTAGGGTGTTGTGGCGGCTCACAGAGTCAGTCAGCTGATAAATGACTCAGGATTGGAGGAACTGGGCCACTGCTGGCAGATCCGAACGGCCACGGTTTTGTGGGGCTTCTTCTGCTGCCGCTGCTGCTGAGGTCAAAGGCTCCAGAGGCCTGGTGACCGCACCTCCTGACACCAGCAATGTCCCCAGGCTTCTGGGGACCCACGATCACCACTCGCGGATGTCGGAGGCTGAAGGCCAACGGTGGTGGCAGGTGCCTGCCTCTTCCCTGAGTCCCGTCTCTGCTGCAAACAGCACACGGCCATGGGTTCGGAGCAAAGGAATGAAGGGAAGAAACATCCCTGTGGAGGTGGCTCAGAGCTTCCGTCTCCAAGTGGCACATTGAGACGGCGCCTTGCAAAGTTAAGCAGAAAACCGTTTCTGGCATCTTCGTGGAGGTCCAGGGAAAGCGTCCGCGTCTTTTCTCACCTTTGCAGGAAGCTTGGTGTGGAAAAGCAGCAGCTGCTGGCTCTGGGCTCAGAAGCCGTTCTTCCCAAGAAAACCAATAGCAGCGATTTCTGTGCTTCCTGCGCGGCACACTCGTTATGAAGCCATCCGTTTATCCTTCTCTGCAAAGTTGCCTCATATTCCTAACGAAGGGTGAAGACTGTTTCAGGAACAGTCAAGACACACCCGTGACGCGTGGCTGAGCTGGAATGCAGGTTTGCATCTGACGGATCCGACGTCCCTGGCCTCGTGGTGTGTCCTGAGCGCACTTCCAGCCTGGGAGCACCCCAAAGCCTCGGAGGCCTGTGGGTGTGGGCGAAGCTGTGAAGCCAGGAATTGCATCCTGGCCGGCACAGGACCTGGACACCTGCAGGCACCTGTGTGCCTGGAGGGGAGGCTGCCCACGGGAGGCCAGGCGCAGTAAGATGCCAAGGCAGGTTTGACTTAGAGCAGCAGTTGAGACGCTGACACTGAATCTATTATTTTCCTCCCAGATTTGATTAAGTTAAAAAGCTCACTTTACTATGTTTTTCCTTCTGCAAGGGCCAAATGCAAATAAAATCAAGTGAGTTCGTAAAATGCTTGGCATGGTTGATCTTGCTGGTTTGCACCGTAGTAGCAGACCTCTGACAGTGAAGGACAGTTTTAGAAGGCTTACTTCCTAATCTTTAAAAGCATTTACAGCCCACTCAACTGGGAAGCTATTTGTAAGCAGGAATACCGGTAAAAAGCTCAGAGCCTCGGAGGACCGCTTTTCCTTAGCTGGAAACCAGGGACGCCTCCTCCCGCGTCGGCTGTGCTGTGCCTCTTGCTGCCATGTGTCCCGTTTGCTTTTGAAAGGTGGAGTTTATTTTCAAAGTTCTCAGTTTGGTGCTCAGCTAGGGTCAGGTCAGACCCCTGGGAATCCCGTAGAAGGAGAGACAAAATGTCTGCGTTGGAAAGCCTGGGGTCTTCTGTCCGAGGGCGTGGCCCCTCAGGGTGGTGGCAGAAAAGCAAAGACTCTCAGAGCTGCCTCGGACAACAGCCCCTTCCCTGCCATCAGCAGCCGTTTCGGACCCCGGAAGGCAGGTCTTCTCTGGACTTTGCAGGTGTACTTGGCCTGACGTCATGTCAGCAAGCGCTTCCCACGGTCTCTGTCTTCTGGGTACAGAGAGCCCTTGCCCAGCCCTTCAGGAAACGATGGCCAGGACCTCTCACGAGGGGCTCCTCCCAGAGGGCAATGCTGCTGAGGGTCTCCTGCAAGACCAGAGTGCACTTTTGCCATTCGAGGATGGGATTGTAAAAACCCACAAACCGTCAGGCCCCATAGACTATGCTTATCTGGCCCCACATGCAGAGAATTCATCAGGCGTTTTCTTCCTCTTCAGGTGCTTTCAAGCTAAAAGAGCACACTAACATGAGCCAACTTGCAGTGTGTGTGTGGAGTGTCTGTGTGTGTGGCGTGTGTGGAGTGCATAGCATGTGTGGAGTGTATAGGGTATGTGGGGTGTGTCGAGTGTGTGGGGTGTGTGGGATGTGTGGTGTGTGTGGGGTGTGTGTGAGTGTGTGGGTGTGTGTGGTGTGTGTGTGGGGTGTGTGTGGAGTGTGTGGGGTGTATGGAGTGTGTGGGGTGTGTGTGGCAGGTGTATGGGGTGTGTGATGTGTGTGGGGTGTATGTGGCAGGTGTATGGGGTGTGTGGGGGGTGTGTGGAGTGTGTGGGGTGTGTGTGCGGTGTGTGGGTGTGTGTGGGGTGTATGGAGTGTGTGGCATGTGTGGAGTGTATGGGGTGTGTGTGGGGTGTGTTGGGTGTGTGGGGTGTGTGTGTGGGGTGTGTGGGTGTGTGGAGTGTGTGGCATGTGCGGAGTGTATGGGGTGTGTGTGGGCTGTGTGAGTGTGTGGGGTGTGTGTGTGGGGTGTGTGGGTGTGTGGAGTGTGTGGCGTGTGCGGAGTGTATGGGGTGTGTGGCGTGTGTGGGTGTGTGGGGTGTGTGTGTGGAGTGTGCGGTGTTAGTGGAGTGTGTGCTGACATGCTAGTGAAGATGTGCACATGCACACACGTGCACACAGGGTGCAGGAGCACACACATTGTCCATGTGTAAACCCTGTCAAGCAGCACCCGCTGCCGCATGGCCAGTGGTGTGGAAACAGGATCAGACAGACAGTTGTGCAAGTTCGGCCACGTGTCCCACTGCCCTGGCGCTGGGCAGTCCGCGTGCCTCTGTGCCTCTGTGCCTCTGTGCCTGTGTCTGCCAGGCCGGTGGTGGAGCCCTGAGGTTCAGGGTTCTCAGAGGCACTGAAAATACCTTTCACGCGAGCCACAGTTAGCCAGCAGACTGTATGAATAATCACACTCAGTCCCACAACAATTTCTTGTTTCCAGTGACCGACGCATTACCTGCTTCAGTGAACCATCCTGCTGTTAATTTGCAGACCTCCTGCCCCAGGTGATGGAGTCGGCTGCCCCCGCCACCGCCCGCTGCTATTGTTTCGGGTCACATGTATCACACATGAGGAAAGTTTGCTTGTCAAACATTCCAGACAGGCCACTTACATTCCAGATCAAATTGATACCGTGCACACCGCCAAGGCTGGAATGAAGGGCAAGGCGTCTTCCTTGTTGTTTATAACGGCTTTATTGAGACCAAATTTGCACACTGTATAGCCCACCCACTGAAAGTATACAGTTCAGGGTTTTGGCAGGATCACAGATTTATGCAGCTGTCACTGCAATCACCTTTACAGCACTCTCGTTACCCCATGTGCCGACACGCCTGTGCTGGGTGCTTCATATATATAGCATCATGCAGTGTGTAGGCTTTTGTGACTGGCTTCTTCATTCAGCATACTGTTTTCAAGATTCATCTATCTTGTAGTACTTATCAGTACTTCACTCCTTTTTCTTAGCTGAGTAGTGCTCCACTGTATGGATGTACCACAGTTTATTTATCTGTTCATGAGTTGATGGGCATTCCCGTTGCTTCCACATTTTGGCTATTGTGAATAATGTTGTAATTGGACTCTTGTCCTAAATTTTTTAAAGAAGTTTTAAGACAATGTGAATATGGATCAGTATGACATTGGCTTAACCATTTTGTGTTAAAGAGACTACTGAAATGGTTTGAGTACCAGCTGTCTTTGCAGCAGGTCAAGGGGTTTCCTTTCCTCACTGTCTTTCTTTCTTGTCACTTTCTCATTTCCGTAAAGACATGATGATTTTTGAGAAGGGTCCGATTCCCAGGTCGACATTGCCCCTGAGAAGTTGGATGCAAGCCAGAGTTTTGATCAAAAGCCACCTATAGAATTAAGTCACAAATGGAGCCAGATAGATTCCTCCTTTACTCCCTGCCTGGGATTGTGGTGTCAGATGGGCTGATAGCACAAATAGCCTTCACCTTGACCTTTTGGGGTCAAGTAGTGAGTTCTGGGGTCAAGAAATTTGGGGTCAATTTTAGAGAGGGTTTTCTAATTCTCTGAGAATTGGTAATTCAGGTAGTGAACTGGAATCAGCCAGAAAATTTAATGGGCCAGGGCATTCTAGGTATAAGAAATACTGGTATTCTCTTGCACCTTGTATATTTAGTGCCATCAAGGCTGTTATTTTGATGGGATAAAGAATGGAGTAAGATGAATATTTTGACAAATTTATAGGTGTATCAGATAGTGAAGAAAATTGAGAAAGAAGATAGTAGAACCTGATGAAGCATGTGAGGGGATGCTACAGATCATGCTGGCTTAGGCACGCCAGAGGCACATCCTCCCCACTGATGGCGACTCCCTTTGTCCTCACCCAGGACGACTGCACTTGAGAACCAGGCCAGCTGCACGGAGCCTGTGGGCCGAGTGGCACTCCCATCCCGTGGGGTTTCCATCTGGCAGGTTTCCCCCCATTTGGACTTTTTTTTTGAGTTGAAGAATAACAAGCCTGAGAAAAATGGACATGACATAAAAGCACAGCAAAGCATCCAAACGTGGACATCCTTTAGTGACCACGGAGAGGGGGTCACGGGAAATCTTGTCACAGCTCAGCAAATCGTCCAAACGTCAATGTTGACATCCTTTAGTGACCATGGAGAGGGGGGTCATGGAAAATCTTGTCACAGCTCAGCAAATCGTCCAAACGTGGACGTCCTTTAGTGACCACAGAGAGGAGGTCATGGGAAATCTTGCCACAGCTCAGCAAATCGTCCTAACGTGGACATCCCTTAGTGACCATGGAGAGGAGGTCACGGGAAATCTTGCCACAGCTCAGCAAATTGTCCAAACGTGGACATCCTTTAGTGACCACAGAGAGGAGGTCATGGGAAATCTTGCCACAGCTCAGCAAATCATCCTAACGTGGACCTCCTTTAGTGACCATGGAGAGAGGGTCACAGGAAATCTTGTCACAGCTCAGCAAATCGTCCAAACGTGAACATCCTTTAGTGACCACGGAGAGGGGATCAGGGGAAATCTTGCCACAGCTCAGTTGAAGTTTTCTTTCTTCTCCTCAGAGAAAATCATGGTCCTGACTTCTGACAGCCTATTTTACTTTCATGTTTCTAGACAGGTGGCTTATATAGTATGTATTCTTTTTTGCCTGGCTTCTTTTAATCAACATTGTGACTCCAAGATTCGCCCATGTTATTCTGATTTGCTGTAGTCTATTTACTTTCAATGCTGAATAGTTTTTTGTGACAGAGCATAAGGGACTCACATCCTTTTCCCCCCAGTGGACATTTGGTTCCTGCCCAGTTTTCGTCTCTTATGAGTGCAATTGTTGGGGTTCAGCACAGGGTTAGAAACACTAGGAGAGAAACAGCATGAGGGATTATTTTATGGGAACGTGGCCTGGGGCCGTTGTGGAGCTGGTGAAATGGTGCCATCAGGCCGTTGATTCTGTGTCCATGTCAGAGCCTGAACTTGGCCGGCAGGCAGGCAGGACAGACAGATGTGACATGGGGACAAAGAGAAACCGGAAGCTGCATGTCCATCTGGAAGGTCTGAGGGTGACCCGGACTCCAAGTTGGGCTCTTGCCACCTGCTAGTCTCTGTGACATGAGGGTAACCTGTGGGAGCGGCGGGGACCCTGTGTCATGGGCTCACACCTACCTGGCCGTGGGCCCAGAGGATGAAGCCGGAGAGGCGGCAGGTGCAGGAGCTGTTGCTATGGCAACCAGGTGAGCCTGCAGACAACAGCAGCACCTGGACCTGTGTTGACCTGAGTGTAAAAATGTTTCTTGGGCCCCATCTATCTTTTCCTTATAGATTTCAGAGCTCTTTTGAAATTTGAGATTAACCTCAGAGTCTTTTCAAGGAACAGATTCTTGTCTGTGTTGATTCCCTTCTAGAGTATGTTAACGTTATCTGGGGTTAATTTGCTGTTCTGTTTTTAAAAAAATTAGACGGATGTATATAGTTGATGGATGTTGCCGTGTTTCTCCTTTTCTGTATGTGTGTATCTAAGCTTGCACGTTTTCTTTTGCCTTTGGTTGAATGTCGCTAGTTTTGACATTTTGCATTTTGCTGTAAGTGGGAGGCAGAGTTCTGCAGGAGCGCCGTGGTTTTCAGACCTGGCTTACACACCTGTAGATCTTTTCCCTGGAGGATGAGTGGGACTTAGGAACTTGATGGATCTTTGAGATCAGTTATGTTACAGGATAAAGATGAAGGAATTCTGCACTTGTTCCTAATTGTCTTTCAGATAATCTAAAAGGAGATCATCCCACTGGCCTGAGCTGATCAGGAGAGCTTTGTAGAGAGGCTGAGAGATCAGAGCCATTCAAAGCAGGGGAGATGCTCTCCCACGGGCTTGAAGAAGCAGACTACTGTGCTGTGGAGAGGGTCCTGTGGAGGGCGGGGGTGGGCAGCCTCAAGGAGCTAAGGGCGAATGAATTCCGCCAGCATCGGGGGAGCGTAGAGGAGGACTTGAACTCAGAGGAGGCACAGCCCTGGCCAACACCCTGACCCTAGTCTTGTGAGACCCTGAGCACAGGGCCTGGTTGGGCCTCACCTAGGCTTCTGAGCTACGGAAAACGTGAGATGACAAATGGGTGCTGTCTGAAAACACTCATTTTGTAATGATGTGTTATGCAGCCATAGGAAACACATTGTCATTCAGTTCAAAGTACATGTAATTTTAATTAAAATTTTTTCTTTGACCAATGGTATATTTAGAAGTATATACTTTGATTCCCAGGCATATGGGAGTTTGCTACTTACCTTTTTATTATTGATTTCTACTTTAGTTGCACTCAGGTCAGAGAAAAACTTTGGATCATTTCAATCCTTTCAAATTTGCTGAGACTTGGTTTACAGCCCAGCATATGCTGAAGTTTGGTAAATGTTCTGTGAGTATCTAAAAACAAAGTCTATTCTGTACTTGTGATACAAGACAAATTTGTTAGCTGTCTTGTTCTAATGTTTTAAACAACTCCCCCAACTAAAAAAGCTGTTCATCTTTTCAATTATTGAGGAAGAGTTAGTTAAATCTATAACAATTGTGTTATTTTCTTGTTTGTTCTATCAGTTATTGATTATCAGAGTTTTTTTTTTTTAGATGGAGCCTTGCTTTGTCACCTAGGTTGGAGTGCAGTGGCGTGATCTCAGTTCACTGCAACCTCTGCCTCCTGGGTTCAAGCAATTTTGCTTCCTCAGCCTCCCTAGTAACTGGAACTACAGGTGCCTACTACCATGCCTGGCTAATTTTTATATTTTTAGTGGAGATGGGTTTTCACCATATTGGTCAGGCTGATCTCAAACTACTGACCTTGTGATTTGCCTACCACAGCCTCCCAGTGCTAGGATTACGGGTGTGAGCCACCATGCCTTGCCAGAAAATGTCTTTTTTATACTATCATTCTTGGAAGGCATTTGTATGAGATACAGATTTTTAGGTCAGCTATTTATTTTCTGCCAGCAAGAGTCAAAACATCATTTCATTATATTCTGGCTTTTATGTTGTCCTTTGAGGAGCCAGCTGCTGGTCTAATGGTTTTTCCTTTAAATGTAATCTATTTTTTAAGAAAACTACTTTGAAGATTTTATCTTTATTATTTTGGGGGGAAATTTTACTATAATGTGCCCATACATGGTTTCTCTTGTTATTTTCTAAATGGTATTTATAGGATTTCTGAAATCTGTGGCTGAAGGTCTTTCAACATTTTAAGCCCTTCTAAAACGTATTTTATTAAATACACCCTTTGGGCCATTTTTACTTTTATCTCTTTCTCAGACTCCAAATGCACATGTGATAGATCTCCTGACTCCATTGCCTATATATTTAAATCTTTTTTCTTTATTTTCTTTTCTTTGTCTAGCTATGCTTCATTCTTGGTATTTTCTTCTGACTGAATCTTCTAGTACAGTAATTCTCTCTTCAACTTTCTCTTAAATTCATCCATAAGTTTTACATTTTTCTTTTTTTCCTTTTTCAACTTTTATTTTAGCCCCAGAGGGTACATGTGCAAGTTTGTTATCTGGGTATATTATGTGATGCTGAGATTTGGAGTACGAATGATCCCATCACCCAGGTACTGAGAATAACACCCAACAGTTAGTTTTTCAGCCTTTGCTCCCTCTCTCCCTCCCTCCTTCCCCTCAAGTAATCCCCAGTGTCTATCATTGTTATCTTTATGTCCACAAGTATCCAATGTTTAGCTCCCACTTACAAGTGAGAGTGTATTTGGTTTTCTGTTTCTGCTTTAATTCACTTAGGAGAATGGCTTCCAGCTGCATCCACGTTGCTGCAAAGGACAGTATTTCATTCTTTTTTATGGCTTGCATAGTATTCCACGGTGATATGTATCACATTCTAAATATCTAATCCACGGTCGATGGGCGTCTAGGTTGATATGATTTTGCTCTTGTGAATACTGCAGCAATGAACATGCAGATACATGTGTCTTTTTGGTAGAAAAATTTGTTTTCTTTTGAATATATGCCCAGTAATAGGATTATTGGGTCAAATGGTAGTTCTGTTTTAAGTTTTTTGAGAAATCTCCAAACTGCTTTCCACAGTGGCTGAACTAATTTACATCCCCGACAACAGTGCATAAGCATTCCTGTTTCTCTACAGCCTTAACAATATCTGTTGTTTTTTAACTTTTTAGTAATAGCCTTTCTGACTGGTGTGACATGGTATCTCATTGTGGTTCTGACTTGCATTTCTCTGATGATTAGTGATGATGAGTATTTTTTCGAGTGTTTATTGGCTGCTTGTATGTCTTCTTTGAAGAAGTGTGCATTCATGTCTTTTGCCCATTTTTAATGGGGTTGTTTCTTGCTTGTTCAATTGTATAAGTTCCTTATAGATTCTAGATATTAAACCTTTGTCAGATGCACAGTTTGTGAATATTTTCTCCCATTCTGTAGGTTGCCTTTTTGTGTGTGCTCTCTTTCTGTTTCTCTCTTTCTCTCTCTCTACACACACACACACATTTATATATACATATATATGTATCTGTGCAGAAGCCCTTTAATTTTTGTTTCTGTTGCAATTGTTTTTGAGGACTTAGTTATAAATTATTTCCAAGCATCCAGAATGGTATTTCTGAGGGTTTCTTCTAGGATTCTAATAGTTTGAGGTCTTACATTTAAATCTTTAATACATCTTGAGTTAATTTTTGTATATGGTGAAAGGTAAGGGTCCAGTTTCATTCTTCTGCATATGGCTAGCCAGCTATTCCAGTGATGAACATTTATCCACATTTATTGACCTAGGAGTCTTTTTTTCCATTGCTTTCTCCATTGTTTATTTCGTCAACTTTGTCAGAGATTAGGTGGCTGTAAGTGTATGGCTCTATTTCTAGGTTTTCTATTCTGTTTCACTGGTCTCTGTGTTTGTTTTTGTACCAGTACCATGCTGTTTTAGTTACTGTGGCTTTATAATAGACTTTGAAGTCAATGGAATGCCTCCAGCTTTGTTCTTTTGATCTTTTTTGTTTAGGTGTGCTTTGGCTGTTCAGGCTCTTTTTTGGTTCCATATGAATTTTAGAATAGTTTTTTTTTTCATAATTCTGTAAAAACTGACATTTGCAGTGTCATAGGAATAATGTTGAATCTAGATTGCTTCAGGCAGTATGAGCATTTTAATGATATTGATTCTTCCAATTGATGAACATGGAATATTTTTTCGTTGGTTTATGTCATTTATGATTACTTTAAGCAGAGTTTTGTAGTTCTCTTTGTACAGTTCTTTCACCTCCTTGGTTAGATATATTTCTGGGTATTTTATTTTATTTTTGTGGCTTTTGCAAATGGGATTGCATTCTTGATTTGATTCTCAGACTGAACATTTTTGCTGATAGAAATATTACTGATTTTTGTACATAGATTTTGTATCCTGAAACTTTACTGAAGTCACTTATCAGTTCTAGGAGCCTCTTGGTGGAGTCTTTAGAATTTTCTATATATAGAATCAGATCATCTGTGAATAAAGATAGTTTAACTTCTTTTCCTATTTGGATGCCTTTTATTTCTTTGTCTTGCCTGATCACTCTGGCTGGTACTTCCAGTTCTGCGAAGAATAAGAGTGATGAGTGTGGGCATTCATTTCTTGTTTCAGTTCTCAAGGAAAATGCTTCCAGTTTTTGCCTGTGCAGTGTGTTGTTGGCTGTGGGTTTGTCATAGATGGCTCTTATTTGGGGGTATATTCCTTCAATGCCTGGTTTCTTGATTTTTTTTTTTTTATCATGAGGAGATGTTGGATTTTATCAAAAGACTTTCCTGCATCTATTGAGATGATCATATGGTTTTGGTTTTTAATCTATTTATGTGATCAATCACTTTTATTGATTTGCATATGTTGAACCAACCTTGCATCTGAGGAATAAATACAAAGAAATCTCTACAGCAATCTAGGAAATGAAGGAAGAGATAATCATCTTAAAAAGAAATCAGTCAGAGCTCCTGGAATTGAAAATCTCACTTGAGGAATTTAAAAATACAACTGCTTGATCATGGTGAATTAAATTTTTGATGTATTTTTGAATTTGCTTTGCTAGTATTTTGTTAAGAATTTTTGTGTTTGTGTTCATCAGGGATATTGGCCTGTAGTTTTCTTTTTGTCTTGTGTCTTTGCAAGGTTTTGTTATTAGGGTGTTGCTGGCTCCATAGAATGAGTTGGGGAGGAATCCCTTTTCCTTGATTTTCTGGAATAGTTTCAATAGAATTGGTACAAGCTCTTCTTTTACATCTGGTAGAATACAGCTGTAAAGCATCTGATCTGGGGCTTTTTTGGTTGGTTGGCTTTTTATTATTGGTTCAATTATGGAACTGGATACTGGATATTGATCTGTTTTAGGTTTCATTTTCTTCCTTATTCAGCCTTGAGAGATTGTTTCCAGAAATCTATTCATTTCTTCTGTATTTTCTAGTTTGTGTTTGTAGAGGTGTTCATAATAGCATCTGAGGATTTTTGTATTTCTGTGGGACTGGTTATAATGTCACATTTGTCATTTCTGATTGTGCTTATTTGGATCTCTCTCTTGTTCTTTGTTAATCCAGCTAGTGGTCTGTTGATCTTATTTATATCTAAGAGAACCAACTGTTTTTGTTGATTCTTTATACGGATTTTTGGGCCTCAGTATCATTCAGTTCCTCTCTGATTTTAGTTATTTATTTTCTTCTGCTAACTTTGGGATTAATTTGGTCTTGTTTTCTAGTTCCTCTAGGTGTGATGTTAGATCATTAATTTGAGATCTTTCTATCATTTAAGGTAGGCATTTAGTGCTATAAAATGCCCTCTTGACACTGCTTTTGCTGTATCTCAGAGATTTTGAAATGTCTCGGTTTTCATTTATTTCAGAGAATTTTTTGATTTCTGTCTCAATTTTATTGTTTATCCAAAAGTCACCCAGGGGCAGGTTGTTTGCTTTCTTTCTGATTGTGTGGTTTTGAGAGATTTTCTTGATATTGATTTCTATTTTTATTCTACTGTGGTCTTCGATTATGGCTGGTATGATTTCCACTTTAAGAAAATTTATTGTGACTTGCTTTATGGTTGAGCATGTGGTCAATCTTGAAGTCTGTTCTGTGTGCAGATGAGAAGAATGTATATTCTGTGGTTGATGGGTAGAGTATTCTGTAGATGTTTATTAGGTCCAGTTGGTCAAAATCAGAACTTTGTTGGTTTTCTGCCTCAGCAATCTGTCTAATTCTGTTAATGGGGTATTGAAATCCCCCACTATTATTGTATAGTTGTCTAAGACTTCTCATAGGTCTAAACGCACTTGTTTTATGAATCTGGGTGCTCCCATGTTGGGTGCTCATATATTTAGAAATGTTATGTCTGCTTGCTGAATCGAACCCTTTATCATTCATTATGTGATGCCCTTCTTTGTCCTTTATTACTATTGCTGGTTTAAGGTCTGTTTTATCTGAGATAAGAATAGTGACCCCTTCTCTTTTTTGTCGTCTCTTTGTATGGTAGATCTTTCTTCCACCCTCTACTTTGAGCCTATTGGTGTTGTTACATGTGAGATGGGTCTCTTGAAAACAGCAGATGAATAGATTTTTTTTCTTTTTAAATTCAACTTGCCACTCTATGGTCTTTAATTGACTTGTTTAGACCATTTGCATTCAAAACTAATATTGATATGTGAGGTTTTGATTTTGTTGTGAAGTTGTCAGATGGTTGCTTTGTAGTTTTGAGTGTGTCTTTATAGGGTCTTTAGACTATGTACTTAAGTGTGTTTTCATGGTAGCTGGTATCATTCTTTTGTTTCCATGTTTGAAACTCCCTTAAGAATCTCTTATTAATATAAAACTGGTCTAGTGGTAATAAATTCATTTTGCAGTTAATTATCTGGAAAATATTTTTTTCTTCTTTACCTATAAAGCTTAGTTTGGCAGGATGTGAAATTCTTCATTGGAATTTCTTTTCTGTAAGCATGCTGAAAAATACGCCCCCAATTTCTCATGGCATGTAACATTTCTGCTACTAAATTCACTGTTAGCCTGATGGGATTACCTCTGTACATGATCTGACCCTTTTCTCTAGATGTCTTTAAGATTTTTTCTTTGGTGTTGACCTTGGACAGTCTGGCAACTATATGCCTTGGTGACATTCATTTTGTGTAGTGTCTGGCAGGTGCCCTCTGGTTTTCTTATATCTGGATGTCTACCTCATTGGCAGGATTAGAGAAGTTTTCTTGAATTATTCCCTCAAATATATTTTCCATGTTGTTTGCTTTTTCTTCTTCTTTCTCAGGAGTGCCAGTGATTCACAGGTTTGCTTGCTTTACAAAATTCAACAGTTCTCAAACACTTAGCTCATGTTTTAAAATTCTTTTTATTTATTTTTGTCAGACTGAGTTAGTTTAAACGACTGGTCTTCAAACTCTGAACTTCTTTCTTTGCTCAGTGCAGTCTACTGCTGAAGATTTGTTGTATTTTGAAATCTTTTAAGTGAGTTTTTCAATTCCAGGAGCTCTGATTGATTTCTTTTTAAGATGTTTATCTCTTCCTTCATTTCCTGGGTTGCTGTAGAGGTTTCTTTGTATGATTTTTAACCTTGTTTTGGATCTCGTTGAGCTTCCTTGAAATCTATGCTTTGAATTCTTTGTCTCCCATTTCTAAATTTCCATTTTGGTTGGAGACCACTGCTGAAGAGCTGGTACAATCCTTTGGTGGTGTCATTACATTCAGATTTTTCATGGTGCCTGAATTCTCATGCTGTTTCTTTTTCATTCGGAGATGTTGGCACTTCTAGTTTTTGTAATTATTTTTGTGCAGGTAGGATTTTTTCTTTTTCTTTCTTTCCCTATATTGTCATTATTATTTTATACTTTTTTTTCCCCTACACTTTTCCTCCCCTCCTCCCTAGGGGATGTGATTGTAGAGAATGCTGAGTAAGGTTTTTCTATAGCCCTATGCACTTCTTTTGGCAGGTTTTAAATTGGTCTGTGCATTCATCTACAAGCCCATAGATGGTGCTTATGGGTAAGGGACAGCTGTAGCCAATGTGATTGGGTATATATTTGATTCTTGTTCACAGGTAGACACTCTCCATTGCCTCAGGTAATGGGCTGATTCAGGGAATACACGGTGGAATGCTCAGCTCCCTGCTTGGCCTTAGGAATTGGGGGTGGGAGCCATGAAGAGCAGGGCTGGACTAGACGGGGCCACCTACAGGACCCCTGATAGTGGGCACAGGCACCAGTGTTGAGGGAGAACCCAGTGGGCAGCTGGCACCCGGAGTTGTACCTAGGCCTGGAGCTGGAAAATCTCTTTGGCCCCAAGTTCGCTGTATGGGGATGGAGGCAGCATAAGCTCCTAATCCAGGAGAGTGGGTGCTCCAGATGCCTGGAGATTTGCCTGGGTGTGGAGTGGAGCGGTTCTCCCCCACACCAGGGTCACTGCACAGCAGAAGAGTGGGCAGGCAGCCCGCTGACCCAGGTGAGCAGGTGCTCTGAGTGCCTGGAGATCTGCCTGGGTGTGGAGTGGAGAGAGGCTCACTGCACCATGATCTATGCCTAGGAAGGGTGTGGGGCCTCAGGCTGCAGGTCCAGGCAAGCAGGTGCTCCAAATGCCTGGGTTGATGCATGGAGGTGAAGCAGAGAGCACCCTGCTATACCACCATCTCAGGGCAGCTGGCAGGGGCATGCAACAATGACATATACAGATCTGCCTCAGGCCACTAAGCTGGCCCTGGCTGAAAGTCTCACTGCCCAGGAGAAACTGCAGCTGTAGCAGCTCTTCTCCTGCCCCAAGCCTGCTGGGGATGTCTGTAGAGAGAGCCATAACTGTGGAAAGCAGCAGGGCTAGATTTTTTCTTTTTCTTTCTTTCCCTATATTGTCATTATTATTTTATACTTTTTTTTCCTACCCTGCTCCAGAGCAGGTGCTACAATCTCTGGCCCAAGACTAAGTAAGATGCCTGCATGGCCATGCTGCCGGGTGACCAATGAATGGCGGTTTTTTATATGTGTCCAGATTAAAAATGGTGTGTTCCTCTCCGCCCCAGGTCTGGGACAATGTCTGCAGATTTTCCTGGTGTCTGCCCCTCACAGTGTCTCCCATCCTCTTTCCACATTAGTTCCTGGGCTTGAGAAAAGCAGACTCTCCCTTGGCCTGGTTTGCTAGGATCCCAGTGGAAAGAGAAGTCACAGAGGGAGGCTCTCTGCCTCCTTCACCTACGGGGGCTCCACTCACTTTTATCAACCAGGCACCATCACAGGGGCTGTTTGCAGGCATTCTCCTCCCTGCGATCTGGGGTGTGCCTCATGGATTTGGGTGGATCCCTGATTTCTCTCTTGGATTAAAGTTCAGAGTTGATTTTTATGCACTATCCTGCCATTTCCAAGTGGCAGAGACTCATTGAAAGCCTCTAATCCTCCATCTTGAAAAAGCCCCTTAAATTTCCTTTATTCTAGTTTTTGGTCCACAATTTTTAATTTGATGGTGGTTGTCGTTCTCCTTTTCCTCTTCCTCCTTAGTTTCTAGCTGTTGTAGACTGTGAAAATGGTCAGAGATTCTTTGCCACTCCCCTCACAATTTCCCTGTCCTTGGAATCTGGGTGGCCAAGTGACTGGCTTTGACCAGTAGAGCCTGGTGAAAGTGTTGTGTGAATTCTGAGCCTCTGCACCCAAGAAGTTTTGTGTCTTCTCTCCTCGGACAGGACCCTTTAGCTGCTGTGTGAACAACCTCAAGCCAGCCTGATGGAGGATGAGAGAGTGTGTGGAGGAACCTGGGGTCATTCAGCCCTACAGCTGTGCTGCTTCTCCTGGGAGAGCTTCCGGCATGAAGGGACACCCACCACAGACAGCAGAACCTGGCCCAGACCAGACGCAGGGCCCGTCTGAGGCCACCCTACACTGCTGAGCTAAAGAGAACGGTGAGCTAAGTAAAGTTGTTGCTGTTGTAGCCCCCTAAGTATTAGGGCGATTTGTGGCATATTTCTCTATTAAAATTCTTAGTAATTTAAAAATAATGGCCTTAAACACATTGGCAGTGGTCATTTTAAATGTGTTCCATTCTGTACCCAGGCTCTGTGAGGTGCGGTTATACTGCGCCTTCTTTCTGTTATTTTGGGTCATGTTATCTAGTTTTCTGATGTGTCTGGTTATTATTGATTGAGCGATGAGGACTGCATATAAAACTGTAGAAATATCTTGAGGAATGTGATGATGCTGTTCTTCTTCAGAGGCTGGATTTGCTTCTGGGGGGAAGCTGAGGCACTGCTGGCCTTGCAGCACCTTGATCCGGGTTCATAGATCTGAAGTCTGTGAAGCTCACCTTCAGTCCAAGGGTTAAGCCTGTCAGGGTCCCAACCAAAGTGTGGGGGAGTTAACAGTCCCCTCTTCCAAAGCTGGACTCCACTTTTTTTTTTTTTAACTCACTGAACCAGTGAGGTTGCACCTTCTTAGCTGCCGCTGTGCAGGACAAGCTGCCCTTTGGCAGGGCAGCAGTTCAAGTCCTGTGCTGCCTTTTCTGTGATTTCTTCTCCTGCCACACCTTGCCCACGGAATTCTCACTGCCTTGAGCTTTCTAGTTAGCTTCTATGCAAACGTTACTTTTGACAGATGCTTCAGCTGCTAGCAAGAGGATTGGTAAGAATTATCTGAAACTCCATTATCAGAAACACAAATACACAAGGGCTTAATTTTTAAAAACTATATTGAATATAGAGAAGTACAAAGAAGAACATAACCCAGATGATAGCACGTATCTTTACTTTGCTTTTAAGAAAATTACTCTTATTTATTTAAAATGAGACATATTCACTACAAATCATATAAATTTATAATAATTTATATTTTTAACTATTTATAAATTATACTCATTATGTGTTGTAAATCCAATAATGCTGTAGAGTAAAAAGAAAAAAGTGAAAAAAAAAATCCCAAATCTAAAAAAAAAAAAAAAATCCCAAATTTGCTGCTCAAAAGTTGTCATCATTAATCTTGGGCGATCATCATGCTACATATTTTGGATGAAGCTTATATACATTATTAGAGGACTAGCTAAATATAAGTAGTTTTATGAACTGCGATTATACTAGAAATGCTGTTTATTGGAATGATATTATGTTACTTTACCTGAATCCAATACACAAAATAAATTAAAATTGAAGCAAGTATTGACATCAAATAAATTTTCTTCATTATAAGGGATATTGGCTTGTCATGGTGGCTCACGTCCATAATCCCAGTACTTTGGGAGGCCGAGGTGGGTGGACCTCTTGAGCCCAGGAATTCAAGGCCAGCTTGCCAATGTGGTGAAACCCCATTTCTACTAAAAATACAAAAATAAGCCAGGCGTGGTGGCATGTAGCTTTAGTCCCAGCTACTTGGTAGGCTAAGGCAGGAGAATCCCTTGAACCCTGAAGGTAGAGGCTGTAGTGAGCCAAGATCGTCACTGCACTCCAGCCTGGGTGACAAAGGAAGACTGTGTCAGAGAGAAAGAGAGAGAGAGAGAGAGAGATTCCCTGAGGTTAAAAAAGTAAAATAATAATGAAAGAGAACTTTGGATTAAATTTTTAAGGTTCCATGCCCGTTTCCGGAGGGCTCTGATAACGCTGTGTTTTGTGGGTGAACATTTTCACATTTACTCCTCGCCCCCGGCCCTCGGTTTTTATTGATCATGTCACGATTTTTGCACCCTCCAGTGCTCATGTTCTTTATTCAGCACAGTCCTCACAGGGCTTTAGGCTTCTCCCACACTTAGCGGCACTCAGTGGCATCCCTGGGCCTCTTACCTGACTTTTCCATGTCTGTCCTCTGCATTTTGATAACTTCTACGTGGCGGGATTCAGATAGTGGGCTATATTTTTTAAAAAGAAGGGCTCATGGCCAGTCTCTGTAATTTTATAATCTCTGCAGTTTCCTGCTGGAAGCTGCACCGCCTGCCCTAAGGCTTGAAGGACGCCTTGGGTGTGTCATTCTTCTCTTCTTCACAGCTTTGCAGTCATTGAGTTTTTCCTATTATCTTCTGCTTATGGAAAAGTCTGAGACTAGCCACATTTTTTTTCTTCCTGTAGGCGATTTGATTTTTAAAATATGTAGGTCTAAATTATTCTTATAAGTTAATTTGTTTATTCATCTGGGTTATGTCAGGTGCTTATGGGAAGATGGGGGCTTAGAATGATTCAGGGTTTACAGGGCAGTCAGAAGCCTGGGGAAGTAAGGCTCTAGATGGCTGTGTCCTGAGCTGGGAAGTGTCTGTGTGACTCAGCCTGAGTGTCTGGTGGAGTCCAAGGACCCCTGGTCAGGTTGCCACACTGTGACGTGGGAGCTTGTGGAGGCATCCGCAGCACTGGGCCAGAGTGACACCCCTTCAAGGACGGCACTGAGTCAGTGTGATGCCACTTAGAGGATGGCACTGGGCCAGCGTGACACCCCTTTGAGGACGGCACTGAGCCAGAGTGATCCCACTTAGAGGACGGCATTAGGTCAGCATGATGTCCCTTTGGTGATAACACTGGGCCAGCATGATGCCCCTTCAGGGTCGGCACTGGGCCAGCTAGATGCCCCCTTCGAGGATGGCACTGGGCCAGCATGATGCCCCTTCAGGGTCGGCATTGGGCCGGTGAGATGCCCCCTTTCAGGATGGCATTGGGCCAGTGTGATGCTCCTGCAGGGATAATGTTGGGGTGGCATGATGCCCTTTCAAGGACGGCAGCCTCACCTGCACCTTCCTAGTCTGGCACCTGGGCGCACTCTCAGCCTGGACCGACGCAGGCACAGAGCTCAAGGGCTGCAGTTCCCGGCTTTGGAAGACAGTTGGAGTCATACCCAGTCACAGGGACAACAGCTGTATTTTTGGTGTTGCCTGGTATGTGTCTAATTTTGCCGGAAAGTCCTCTTTCCATCTACAAAATCTTAGATTCTTTCACCTCTAGGGACTTTTGTTGCCGGACGTTTTTGATGTCACCTTCTGTTCAGTTGGTTGGTCATCTGCGGCAGGGGCACCTACTGCTTTGTTGACTCTGTGGCTTCCAGGAGCCTTTCCGTGCGGTTAAGGGCATTCACTGTGATATTCTCGAACCTTTTATCGGAGTCTGTGGTAGGATTCTCAGTGTTATTATGCCTCTGTTTATTCTTTGGCCTGCAGTCTTTTTCATTCTATATGCAATCTTCCTTTTCATCTGATGTTAGGCAGAAAAACAATCCTGAAAGTTACAAGCAAAATGTACCAAACGGGTTTGACCTGAAGTGGTGAAACAGTAGGATCTTTCCGAAGGTATCTGCCCATGCAAAAGCCAGAGATGCCGCTGTGGACAAAGCGGGGAGGGGCCGCGGGGCACATGGCACCCCAGCCGCTGTGTGGGCTGAAGTGAGGAGGGCGACTCGGGCTCGGCCACCGTCCTGCTAACCTGCCGTCACGGCCGGGGCATCTCTGTGCTTGGGTGGGTGCAAGGGCATTTGAGGAAACGCGGTCAGTGTTGTCAGGGAAGTCATGATGGTGTGAGGCTGAAAATGACCCAGTATCAGGAGGGGGTGAAGAAGGCGGGATGAGGCTGGCACCTTGAGGGCTGTGCACATACACTCCAGTGACAAGACCGACCAGGAACGGGGGGTGTTGGTGTTTTGCTGTCATTGTGAATACATTGCCAGGGTTTTGTGGCACCTGAGGAACAGAAAGCCCTAAAGATTTCCTCCCGTTTGCGAAATGTTCTGGGGGATGTGATTAACGTTTGGCTTTTAATACAATTATAATCCTTAAGGGATTCTGTGCATGTTGAACAGATGCCATTGAAACAGCGTCTGGTAGGATATTATTCCCTCGTTTAGAAGGGCAAGAGGTGCTAATCAAACCAGTTTACATGAATGCATTTACTTTATCCACCAATGTGCTGAGTGCCAATGGAACTCCAGAAGGAATCCGTTCACGGGGATCCCTGGTGCTGCACTCAGCCACAGAGAGCATTGGCCACACATTTCCGAAATTTCCTTTGAAATCCCAAAACATCAGTTGCTTTAGAGATGCATTATTAATGTTCCAATTAATATAAAATTCTCTGTTGTGTTTGGGTGCCTTGAATGAGAGTCAGAAACCCTATAAAATGCAGTGTAAACTGCGGTGAAAAAGCTTTAGAACATTTTCCACTGTAGAAAAGCAGTCTCCCAGGCTCTCCATCAGGGTTCCTCGGTTGGCTTTGTTACTGACGTCGAAGTTTGTCTCCCGAATTTAAGCTGAATTCTAAACCAGACACCCTTCATGACAAACTCTGCAATTCCTGCTGCAAACCACAGCCTTCCCCCTTGATCATCATAACTAGAAGCTGAGTTTAATGGAGCACTTTTAAAGATTGCTCGTAATGATGCCAAATATTTGTACAATTCCATGAAATGTGCAATTGTGCACTATTCAGCCTTAATAGGTGGAAAGTGAGTAGCTTCCCGTGCACTGCCTGTGGTGTCTGTGAAACGCTGAACTGCACGTTTCACTGCAGGTAACACCCCCTCCACGGCTCCAGCACACCCACCCTTTTGCATTAAACGACCAGGACATCGGAACAAAAGCCGGGCTTCCTCTGAAACTCCTTGAGAAACCTGGGCATCTGGACGCGCGTCTGTTTCCACACGCGTGCTCTGGGGGCCTTTGGATGTGGCGGGCGTGTCGCAAGGCCCTGCTCCCCGCACTTTTCACGCGTCTGGGATGTTTGAGGTCTCTCGCCTTTGTTTCCGACAACTGCATTTTCCTATCCGCTCGCGCTTGCCATGGGTCTTCTCTGCTATAAACCACTGTGGTCCACGGCACCTTTTGGCTCTACCTGCCGTGGGAGAGGTGGGTGGAGCGCTGTGGCCTGCTGTGAGGTCTGAGGAGCAGGCCACGTCCCTGCTGGTGGCCTCTGACGAGCTCCTCGACCCCCTTTCCTGCCCGCCCTGTCGCTGGGGAAGTCTTATCCAGGCTTAGGCGGGTTCCAAAGGTCGGCCTCTTTGGAAACTCCCTGCTTTTCCTCAGCCTCTGAACCCCTGAAATGTTTTCTTTCTTCTTGTTTTCCGGCTCTAGCTTGCTGTGCTTCCATATGTGTGGCATGTCGTCCCCCGCCCCACCCACTGCCTTTCAGCGAACTGCAAACCCACTGAGGGCAGAACACCCCATGCTGTGCCTCCTACCACCTCCTGAAACGTGTAGATCATTGTGTAGACAATGCTCTTTCAACGTTGTTAAATTGAACCGAAAATATTACTTTGTATCCTGCCATACTCTGGAAATTCTTTCTTCAGGTATTAATTTATGTGCAACTAACAGGATTGTTAGAAATGAGATAAAAAGCCTCCTGTTAAAATGTGTGAACTGTGGAAGGCGGCCCTTAAGTGCGCTCAGCTCAGGGCAGGAAGAGAGAAGGAGCCGGCGTCCCGCTGAGCCGAGGGCCTGTGGGGAGTGACCCAGGGCGGAGCGCAGGGACGGGGCGCGCCCAGGAGAGGCGGGGGGCGTGCAGACGCGTGCACCCAGCTGTCCTCGCAGGCCGCAGAGGCCCCGCCGGGCACCGCCTCCCAGGACTGGGTTTGTTTTGCAGAGGATGTGACTGCCAGCTGCTCGAGGACCCGCCACGGACGCGCAGCTCACCCGTGGTGCACCGGCTGAGGACGCAGGTGTTGGAACCACAGCTTAGAATCCTTCTTCCACGGGTGAGTGGGGCCTGGCGGCTGTGAGCAGGCGCTGAACGCAGCGGCCGCCCTCTCTCGGTGTTCTGCCTTGTGGTGTCTTCTGGAGCCTGGGCAATGGGCTGGGCCAAGCCACCACAGCCACCCTGAGACTCCGGCCCGGCCACGCGATGCCACGCTGGGGCTCAGACGCGCTCCAGGCTGGCAGCTGCCCGGCGCTGCCCTGACCTCTCAACCTTCCTTACTGACCATCCCGTAAAGGGGTGACGCTGGCAGCAGACGTGATGTCGCCACACACATCTCTAGTTTTGTCTTTTCTGGCTGTTGCTTTTCCACGTCTTATAGAGGTTAAGATCTTAGGAAAAACAAAAACAAACGCAAACCAAGAAAACCCAAAGCCCGCACGCCAGGGGACTCAGCGTCCTGCCCTCTGGGGCTTCCAGCACCGTCTGCCGTCAGCGCGCCCTCTGCTGGGGGGAGAGCGCGTCCTTCCCTGCTACGGAGACTTTCTGCCTGGGGTTTGTTGTAAAGGGACTTAACCGAGTTCTGCGGAGCTGAATCCAAGTGTTTTAAGAAGCCCCACTGGGTCCGCGGAGGCTGGGCATCTGGCTTCTTTTAGGAGAGCTCCGGTGTAGGTCAAATGCACTCTTCCTGTTTGGCAACTGTTTGTTGAATGAATAAGAGTTGCACTATACCACCCAGTAACAGTCCAGAATTAGCGTGGTCTCTGTTGAGTTTTGTTCAGAGAACGGCACGTGTGGAGCCCCCTCAGGCCCAGTGGGGCAGGCTGTGTTCTGAAGGTCCTTGCACCTGCGAAGTCACAAAGGGTCAGTGACGTCACCTCCCACAGCTCCTGCAGCCAGGGAACTGCCAGGGTGCTGGGGCCAGGCCCTCCAGCTCTGCAGGCAACAGCCACACCACACAGTGCCCGTGGACGCAGCCCCACAGTGCAGGGTCTCAACAAGCGCGTCAGCTGCCACCCGGCCTTGGGGGCCTGTGGAGTCGATTGTCCTTTTCTGCCCCCACTGGGGCAGGCTCAAGGTGGGCCAGCCCTTCTTCCTCCCCCGCAGGCTCCACAGCCCCCACTGCTGTCCTCCCTCACCAAGCACCCCGGCGTCCTTCGCTAGCCTTGTCATCGTTTTATTCTTGCTCCACGGAATTGCCAGTCCGAGACCGTGAGGCCCTTGCTGTCCCCTCCTTCATCTCGTACCTGGGGCGCCGTCCACACCCAGCTAAGCACCATGGTTGAGAATCGAGAAGGTACGTCTTGTACCCAGAATACTAGGACTGGTGCCTGGCTTTGCTATTTCCAGCAGTGACCCAGGGAGAGACTGTTAAGCTTTCTGTTCTCAGCCTTTCCACTAGAAAAACTTCATAAGATAATGATCCCTGTGTCAGAGGGTTGTGAGGATTAAGTGAGGTAATGTGTGCAGAGCATTTGGAGAATGCTGTTGAATAGCAACCATTGCTTTCATTATCAACAATACGATCATGAGAATTTTGTATTTATAACAAAGGTAATTTAAATATTGAAATCAAATTAGGATGACAAATTTGTCTTCCTAGCACACAGGCTTTCTGAAGGCATAGAAGGTCTGATTAGAAAGAAACTGATCTTTAAACACATACAGGATGTATGAATTCGAATTAAGCCTTCTTCAGAAAAGTCACCCCTTCAGCATTTGGTCAAAAGAGGCTGGTGTTCCTGGAAAATACAGAGCAGCTGGTGTTTAAGTGGCCACCGTGGCCTGCAGCTCAGCCTCGTGCATCTCACTGATGGCCATGACGCGTGAGCCTCTGCGTGGAAATGATTTAATGTGAGTGACTCAGGTTCTTCAGAACTGAGTATGATGAGTAGGTATGCGAGCTGCATAACCAACTTGGTGAAGACGTGGGTATAGTCGTACGAAAGGGGCTTGATGATTCTCAGATGGTCTCCTGACTGGCTGAAGGCAATGATGAAAGAGGACTCTGGAAATGCTTTGAGCGCGGCAAAACCAGGGGGAAAGCCACGGGCCTGCCCACAGCCAGGGATCACTGTGCATGTCAATCAGAGCGCATTTGTCTAAGCGTTGTTATTTCATGCTCATTTCTTATATGTCTACACGATATGGTAACGTTGCAGACATGTCTGTGACCATTTAGAAAACTGGCTTCTGGCTATTGATGTTCTCGTTCTTGACCCAGTGTTTTCTTATTTAACTTTCTCATTTTATTTTTTTAGGGACAGAGTCTGTTGCCCAGGCTGGAGTGCAGAGGTAGAATCATAGCTCACTGCAGCCTCAACCTTGCGGGCTCAGGTGATCCTCCAGCTTCAGCCCCAGAGTGCTGGGATCACAGATGTGAGCCACCACGCCTGGCCTCGTATTTAACTTTCGTTGTTAGAAGTGCTTAGTACATCAAAATGATGTGAATTTTTTGCTTAGGAAGGAAAACATGTGTAGGAAATTGGCCAGGAACGGCGGCTCATGCTTGTAATCCCAGGAGCAGTGCTTCACGCTTGTAATCCCAGCAGTTCGGGAGGCTGCAGTGGGAGGATCGCTTGAGGACAGGAGATCAAGAGCAGCCTGGGCAACAACCCCGTCTCTACAAAAAAACAAACAACCAGCCGGGCACGGTGGCGTGTGCCTGTGGTCCCAGCTACTCAGGAGGCTGAGACAGGAGCATCCCTGGAACTCAGGAGTTTCAGGCTGCAGGCTGCAGTGAGCTGTAACTGTGCTATTGCACTCCAGCCTGGGTGCCAAAAAAAATAAATAAATAAGGAAAACTTATCAGTCTGACTCACATGACAAAACCCCATTTCAAAAATACAAAAAAAAGAAAAACAAAAAAACATTAGCCAGATGTGGTGGTGTGTGCCTTTAGTCCTAAGTACTCAGGAGACTGACGTGGTGGGGGGGGTCTCTTGAGCCCAGGAGGTTGAGGCGGGGGTGAGCCCTGATTGCACCACTGCTCTCCAGGCTAGGCAACAGAGTGAGACCCCATCTCAAAAAAAAAAATTTATGATGTTGTTATGTCTTAAGCGCCTTCCACAGTTCACACCTTCTTTTTATATGCCAAATGTCGCTAATGATGACAGTGATGCTGTCTAGCTAAATGGTTTAGATGAAAGGATCAGCTTCTTTCATCACGGTCATGGAGGTAGACCTGGTAAATGTATTTGCCTATTTACTATAAATTCAGATAGATACACTTTGTACATCTCTTGTTCTACATGTTAGAAGTTTCCAAAGTGCGTTATGAACTGAGCTCTGATTCCTGTGTCCTTACCCTTCTGTGTCATATGTAACAGCTGTTTCAACCCTGTTGCTCTCAGCAAGTGTGAATTATTTATGTGAAACAGTCATAGAGAAAACTCCGGTTCCTAATGGTGATTCTTAGGGCACATGTCACAACTGTTGCTGCTCATGGCCTGTAGCTTCAGACCTTACATTTATCCCAGGCGGATTTGAATAACAAGGAGCTTTCACGGCCCTGCCCACACAAACGGAGAGATTCACGCGCCAGGTTTTCCCTCAAAGGGTCACAAACCTTGGAAGAAATTCTTCTTTGAAAACATGTGTATAAAACAGGATAGGTATGAAAACATTTTTAGAATACCAAACTAAAGAGGTAGGGAGAACAGTAAAAGTCAGGCAATATCTGAAACATTTCCAGCTGCTTTAAACTTTTTTTAAGTTGAAAATGTTATTCATTATTTTTGAATTTTTACAAAATATATGCCTGTCTTTCCCCTCCATGCAGGTGGCTCCCAGGTTGGAAGTCAGGGGGTTGTGGCTTTCCCTGCTTTCAACTCATCATCTGGCATGTGGGAGATTCTCAGTACACATTGTCAAACCAAATATACACAGAAAGAAAATACATGTGGTGCTCAAATGAGGCAAATGCCTATGAGCACAAGATCAAATGCCTGCATGTACAAAAATACTGGGTGTGTCACGGCAGGGAATTAGAAAATCTTTGTCAAAATTCAGTAGTGTACTCTTTCATCTTTCACAGATTATCTTTTGTAAGAATATATTGGGCTACGAATCAATGATAGACTGGATAAAGAAAATGTGGCACATATACACCATGGAATACTATGCAGCCACAAAGAAGGATGAGTTCATGTCCTTTGCAGGGACATGGATGAAGTTGGAAACCATCATCCTCAGCAAACTAACACAGGAACAGAAAACCAAACACCACATGTTCTTACTCATAACTGGGAGTTGAACAATAAGAACACATGGACACAGGGAGGGGAACATCACACACCAGGGCCTGTCAGGGGGTGGGAGGCTAGGGGAGAGATAGCATTAGGAGAAATACCTAATGTAGATGACGGGTAGACGGGTGCAGCAAAGCACCATGGCATGTGTATGCCTGTGTAACAAACCTGCCACTCTGCGCGTGTATCTCAGAACTTTAAGTATAATAATAATAATAAAAGATGAAAGAAAGAAAATATTGGGCTACGGCTGGCTGCTTTTCAGCCGGTGAAGCACACGAAGGAATTGTCTTTAGAGCCTGCGTTTGTGTCTGCAGAGTGAGATGGGGGCCGGAGCGGTGGATGCCGGGATTTATGGGGTTTGTGGAGGCAACAAGGGAAGAACGGTGCGGGAGCCAGAGCACATCGTCCCGCAGTGACATCAGCCTCTATTTGGAAGTCCGCAGCAGTTACTGTTCTGCCTGTTCCACATGCATGTGGCAGTGTTTGTTTCTGCCACTTTGAGTGTCTGAGCCAGTGCGGCAAATCACCAAGTGCTCGCCTAACAACTGAAGCAAAGGATACTTTTGTTTTTTTTTTTCCGTTTGGCACATGAGAAAGCCTTCTCCTCTTTCCTGCTCAAATTACACAAAGGACTCAGTATACTTGGAGTGTTAACACCAAGAAAAGGACATTGAGAATTTTAAAGGCATCTAATCTGACAGTGGATGCTCTACTTAATTCCTAAATGAATAACTGATCAGCTCCACATTTTCCAGGAAATTGCAGCATTGTGCCTCATGACATAATTCAAGATTAGGTATCATTTCATTTTATCTCAAAGAAGCATACGCATGAAAGCCAAACATTTTTCAGCTTGGCGCTGACTCCTTCTCTAGCATGTCTGGACTAGCAATCTCACTCATTAATAAGTAGCAAAAAGCATCATTGCAAAAGAGAGAACTGGGCTTTAATTTTCAAAGACGGTGTCAGTGGCTTGGAGCATGAAGACGTCAGATGGCCGCCAGGCTGGGGAAGATGCTCTGGTGTCTGCTCAGAAACAAAAGTAGAGTCTCCACGAGAGGGTGTTCTTATGCTCAAAGTGGAAAGGGAAATCCATTCATTGGAATATTTCTTCCAAAAATGCTAACAAGGATGCCACTTAGCAGCCATTAAACTGTGGTTTTTATGATGTGGACACTCACCCACGACGGATTTTCTGTAGACGATGGCCTCGTGGCATATGGGTCACTGGGTTAGTTTCTCAGAGTAAATGTCTATTATTTATTTTTCTGTGGGTTGGTTGGCCCTTTGTAAACTGGAATTATAGATGTTTTAAAGCAAGACAGCATCATTTGACATGATCTCTATCAGCGTTCTCATTTTAACGAAGCCCCCGAAGCCCCCCTGGGAGGCACAGTTTACCTCTGAGCTGGGTCCCCTGGCTCTCCCAGCCATGGCAGGCCTTTCACTGTGTTGGAGATGATCTTGTCAATTATGGGCCACTGTCCTGATAGGACCAGCTAATTAACACTTGCAGAGGCCGACATGGTCTCTCCTTGACTCCCAGGTCATACAGTCAGCCTCTCAACAGGACTGTTTTTTGTTTTTTGGCTCCCGCTTTTGTTTTATGGAAACTCTGGGTTCTTGGCTCTTGTTTCTCTCTCCCCCAAGCCCACCCTCGGCCCTCTAAACGTCCATTAACAGTTGCAATAGGAAATAAAGAAACAAAATAATTTTGCTACATCTTAACTGCTCTGGATACATTTTTAGTGACTGAAAGAAACTGGATACATTAAAACAGACTGGTACAGTGAAACATTGGAAACTATTGCAACGTTCAATGATATTGACAGAGCGGAGTGAATGACCGAGTTGTGACTGAGGGTTCAGGCAGCTTTGGAGCTGAAACACTTGCGTGGAGGTCTAGGTTCCGCTGGGAGGTCTTGGAAGACAGACGGAATCTCTTTGCTCCAGTTCTTCCATCTATAAAATGGAGTTCAGAATACCGAACTCATCAGGTTCTTGTGAAGTCAAATCAGTGTATCCAAAGTGCTCAGCAGAGTGGCTAGCTCATCGCGGTAACCTTTGCTATACATCAGCATTATAGCTGTAACTAGCATTTTCTGCAAGGACTGTTGCAGACCTTTTAAGATTATCTGTAAGAGTTTACAAGGACACAAAAAACTGTCCATTAAGAAAATTTTATGGAAAAAGGAGAATTAAAACTGTAAGAATCATATGATGTCAAAATGTAAAAATACACAGAAGATTAGAAAGAAATACACAAGACATGAACACTGATGGCCTCTGGAGTTGAGACTGGGAGGTGTTAAAAAGAAACTGATTTATCCTTTCTCATTATTTAGCAACAGTCATCTGTTACTTTTGCAACAAGTGAAGAGGTTTACTTCAATCCCAAAAAGAAAAAGAGACAGGGCAATTCATTCTATATGTTTCATTTATTCAATTACGTTGACATAATATTGTGAATTTAAAAGTTGAATCTATGCAATGAAATAAAACATGCAGGTGACTTTGCCCTAGTCTGTGCTAGTAAGAAATATCTGGCAACTTGGGTTAATGAAAGTTAGAATGAAGAGCGAGGAGTGACTGCAAGAGAAAGCCTGTTACTCTCTCAGGAGAGGAAGCTGAGAAGGAGATGTCAGTGGTCAGAGACGCGGGGGAGGCCAGGCCTGCCCTTAGTGGCAGCTCCACCACCCTGGAAATGGTGGCACCTGACTGACCCTCGTGGGGCAGGAAGGGGAGAGGGACAGCAGTGTGGCGGATGCTTTGATTCCAGCGTTAGGTGGATTTGGAGAACCGTGGACCTCAGAGCTGCAGAGGGATTTTTCCCCGGGGGCAGGGCACACAGTGTGCAGGCTGCATATGAATTTGTCTTGTGACTGCATGAGAATTTAATTGTTTTTTGCATGGTATCTTATTAGCCAGAGAACTTTCCTCTGCATCGATAAACATTACATTAATTTTCCATTGTTGTCGTTAGTTCTAAGATACCGTCGGTCATATTGAAGTCTTATTAATCCCATTGGAAAAATCCCAAAATAAGCAAATAATAAAAAAAAGAGTCCCCTAAAGTCCAATTAGGAAGTGACATCAGTTGCTGGAGCTTTGCTTCCAAACGTGTGTTTTCCTTGCTGCTGTTTTGGTGTGTTCGCAGGCGCGAGCCCCTCCGGGAATGGCTGAGCCCAAATATCTTGCAGCTTTACGAACTATTCGTGTATCACTTTTTGACACACTATTAACCAACTGTCGACCTACCTAAAAATGAGAGTTTCCGGGAGAGAAGGGAAGCATGGCATGTCTCCTTGCTGGTGAAACGTTCGCCCGACGTAGATGCTTGAATCTATTGGATGGAGGTGCTTGTGGTTAACGTATCCAAGATTCTGCTTCTTGTCAATATCTGATCCAAAACCAATGATTCATGCTCCAAAGAAAACGCTTTTTCTGTCTTCCCGTCATGCAGGCTCTCCCCCCAGACTGGAGCTGGCCGCCCGCACACTGTTCTCCATCTGGGTGACATGGAGATAATTGCAGGACTCATACAGCCACGATAAACATGCTTTCCCCAGCGCCCAAGCCCTTTGAAGTTGCAGACAGTTTCATGATAATTGATAATGTAATCTCAGGCCAGCCTGTGTATGCTTTTTTCCCTTTCCTTTCCTGGCTGTTCTGTGAGCATATGCATTCATTGCCTCCGGAAGAAGTCACTGCGGAGCTGCCCTGTTCACACACAGCTCTTGTGAAAGGTGGAGTCTTGGTAAGATCCGAGTAACAGCCAGTGGACCTAGTCAGAAGAGAGGTGGAGACCAGGGGAGAGCCGGAGAGAAACGCTGTTCCATTCTTAGTGCCTCGAGGCTGTGCGCGGCAATTACTATTGCAGACGCAATCACCAAGTTGTTAATTACAGGTTTCTACCCTTGTAGCCGCAAGTAGGAGCGAAGGGCTAACACTTACAAAGTGGTGCTTGGAAAAAGTTACCAGCGAGAACACGTGGACACAGGGAGGGGAGCATCACACACTGGGGTCTGTCGGGGGGAAATAGGGGAGGGACAGTGGGGGGTGGGGAGTTGGGGAGAGACGGCATGGGGAGAAAAGCCAGATATAAGTGAAAGGGAGGAAGGCAGCAAATCACACTGCCACGTGTGTACCTATGCAACAATCCCTCATGTTCTTCACATGCACTCCAAAACCTAAAATGCAATAAAAAAAAAAAAGAAAAGAAAAAGGTTACGAGGGATTTCTTTTCTCCTTTTTAGTGGAATTATTTAATGAATAGTCAGGTTTGCGCCTGACGAGTAAGAGAACTCTCAAAGAGACATCTTAGAATAACTGCATCTGTCCCTCCCTCCAAGTTGCTTTTCTTAACTGGTCATTCTGTCTCTACTTTCCCTAATTATCTCTTGAGTCTTTCACATGTAGCCCTGGGACAGCACCAGGTGTGACATGTGCCTCCCTGCCAGGCTGGGTTGTGAGATTCTACATCACAGAGACGCTCTGCTGTGTGGTCACTTATGGACCCGGTTACCCGAGGGACCAGGAGTCCACACTGCATTCCTCGTGGAGGTGCCCGGGGGGCTTTCCTCCCTGCACCCTGCGTTGCAGCCCTACTCTTTGGAAACGTCCAGCAAACCTGCTGTGGCTCGTCGGTGGTCTTGCTGTGAGGTGAGAAACGCTGGCCCTGAAAAGCTGCGCTCCAGTCTTGCTAAAAAGTCAAACCCTCTATGAAACAATCTGTGTTTTCTGTTCTTAAGTTTGACTCAAAAGGACTCAGCGACCCAGCTGGAAGCCTGGTCTGGCTGGCAGGTGTGGGATGCGTGGTTGGGCCCCATGGCGGTGGCCTGCTCCTGCCTGGCTCCTTACCGGCGCTGGAGGCTGTGCGGAGTCCTCGTCCCCACCCCACGCCTCCAGCCTCCTCTGGGAGTGACCCCCTCTCTTTCATCTCTGTGTGCCCAAAGCCAGATAGCGAGGCACACAGCAGGTGCTCATTAAGTGCTTATTGGAAGTGATGGCAAATGCAGCCTTCTGAACGCTCCCTTCCACCAGCCCCTCCTGGGATAAAAACAGAAAACGTCCTCTCCTCTCTGGGTCGCTTTTGGTTTGTCTAACGTATTTGCTCAACACTAGCGGTGTTCGTAGAAACACCCAAGTAACAACCAGTACTAGAGGGAAATAAATGACTCTACCAAATAGGGCCAAGACCTGGGGCCATGTGAGGTCTGCGGGCAATGCTGTCAGACTCGTGCCACGTTCTCCACGCCTTCCCTTCCCGGGGAGGGAACCGGAGGACTTGGGTGTGGAGGCCTCGCCTTATCTTTCAGATGAGCATGAGTTTCTGGAGGCAGAGGGAGATGTTTAGTGACTCAGTGGGTGCATGCCCACAGCAAGGGGGTTTTCCTGCGGTCCACAGTTTGCCCCCCAGGGCGGGGCCTGGGGTAGGAACTCCTGTGCTGCCCTAGGCCACTCATGGAAGACTTGGGAGCAGATGGGAGGCCCTGGGAATGTGGGTGCGGGGCTGAGGCTCACGACCCTCCAGGAGGCTGTCTGGTCCTGTGATGACCCCGCACAGGCACACCCGCACTCCATCTTCACTTCTGGTCTGTGTTACCACGTTAGGGAGTGGGGGCTCATGGCACGCACTTGGCCAGCCCCATGCACCTGTGGAAATCGGCTCAGCCTCCCTTTATCCACAAAGCCACTGCTCCGCCAGGCTGCAAAGTGTTTCTTCTTCTGGTCAGCATCCTGGCTCTGCACAGGTCGGGGCTCGTGAATGCAGCGTCTGATTGCTGATGGAGGAGCCTCGTGCACCTCCCGACCACAACTTGCTGCCAGGTCGCAATGGAGAGGGAGGATCCACAGGACTGTCCCTCGCCACCGAGGGCTTAGCGTGTGGAAGGGGGCGAGGCGCACCTGCAGCTTCACACCTGCACGTGAAGCCCGCAGGGCGAACATCAGAGTGAACTTGAGGGTTTTAAAAACCAACCTCTGTGACGCTTGTAAGACAGGTCCAACGGAGAGGCTGGAAATCACAGGGGTGCCAGCCCCTTCCCAGAACATGCCGTCTGCTTCCTTGCTCTCGTTAAACGCTCTTTTCCTGTCCACACCATGCCCACCGTATACATTTTAAAAGGAGGCTCCCTTCCTCATGTCTGGCCCTCACCCCACGCCTCCTCTTACTTTCCTCCTGGGGCCTCAGGCCACTGCTCCCGGAGCCCAGCTAAAGACAGGCCTTTTTCTTTCTTCTTTTATGATCACATTTATGTGTACTCATGGCATAAAAACTTGAAAACTCTGAGAGGCATACAGAAGAAAATAAAGAAAGTTATTTTGCCAACAAGATCGTTTGTTACGTTTTCTTTGAGTCACTTTCTTGTTCTATTTTATACATAACTGAGACCAAACATTTTTGTTTTGTGCTTTTTCACCTAACGTTGTAACAAACGTTTTGTTGTATTTTAAGAAACTTGACATAATCATGATTTAAAATTCCACTCTATGATGGTTCACACTGCTGCCTGTTTTGCCAAGTATTTAAGTAGTGCTGCCTGGTTCCTGCTTCAAGACAGCTCCTGGGATCCAGGCGGTTGGCAGAAGCGCCCCTGAAACCGTGGGGTGCAGCCGAGAAGCATGCAGAAGTCTCCAAGTTGCACAGGACGGGCTGAGGCCAACCAGCAGGAAGGGCCCACCCAGGGAGTCCTTCAGAACCGGGGGCTCCTCCACTCGCCGGGGGGGGACACGCTCATGGTGGGACTGGAGGCCCAGGAGCAGCCGATCCCAATTTGGAAGAGGGCAGCCTGGGCGGGACCTGATCTTCACTGTGGCCCAGGACACCGCTTCGCAAGGCAGGCAGCCGAGCAGAGAATTCTAGTTCTCCGTTACAGTCGTCTATGAGGGCAGCATAGGACCCACCCTCAACATACGCACTTCTAGGACCCCACCCTCAACAAAGAATTTGAAGGGAAACTCTGTTCCCTGAGGGGGGGTCCTAAAAGTGCACCTGTGGACCGAAGGCAAGCCTGCTTCTGGGCTTGGGATCCAGGCACCCACAGCTGCTGCCTGGAGAGGCTGCATGCTTCTGTGTGCTGCTCTGTGTTCTGCCTGCTGGGTCCCGGCAGCGCTCACACGGACCCCTCGCACGGTGCATGCAACACAGCTGAGTGCTGCTCTTGTCAAAAGGTTTTGCTAATTTGACGGAGGAAAATGAGCTATGTTATTCTGAAAAATTCTGTTTCCTTGATAACTTATCATGCTGAAATATCTTGAAGATTTATTAGCTGTTTTGTTTAAAAATTTATCCACTCATGTTGCTCGCTTATTTCCATGGGAACCTAGTGAATTTTTTATGTATCGGTATGTGCTGTTTATATGTTAAGGATGTCATTATTTGCTCAAAGTGCTGCCCACGTTTGCCTTTTACATTTTGTGATTTATTTTACTATCAGAAATAAAAATGCCGGTTGTGAGAGGCCAGGCAAGTGCGTCCACGCAGGGCGGCGTCTCTCGGGAGTTCTGGGTCTCACGAGCTAAGCCAGGACCAGGCGCGGCGCCTCTTGGTCCACGGCCAGACGAGTGAGGACGATCCGCTGCCTGCTCCAGGCCCCACGCCCGGTGGTGGAGCCGGGTAGAAAGGTGGAAGAACACGGCGCCCACCCGGGCGTGAGGTCGTGAAGTCCCGGCGCAGGTGTGGGGACTGAGCACCCTGTCGGCCCTTCCTGCAGCTGTGCCTCGCGTCCGCAGCTGCTGGCTGCCTGGGGGGCCGGGGCAGGGCTCTTCCTCTCCTTCCCCTGCCGGCTGCATTTAAGGGAGCATTTTACGGCCCCCTTCCCAGGGCTGAGTGGCTTTCTCTACCTGCTTTCTGCTTGTGGAAATTTGGGAAGTACAGGGCCCTTCTGGTGTCTTTAACCCCAGCTGGGGGAACTTTGGCCTACAACCCTGAGGAGCGCTGCAGGCCTCTTTTCTGTACCATTAGCAGCTCTGCAGGTTAGGCACGTGGCTGTCCTTCACCAGTGACTGTCTTTTCCGTGGTTAGCTTCTTCAGGACCAGCCTTGAGACCACTTTCTAGAGGCTGAAAGGACTGACCAGGGGCCTGTAGGGTGTGGTCACACACCCTGGACCTGGTCTCTGCCTCCACACTGGGTCCCAGGGGTCCCACCCTGGACTCGGTCTCTGCCCCCACACTGGGTCCCAGGGGTCTCACCCTGGACTCGGTCTCTGCCCCCATGCTGGGTCCTAATGGCCTTCACCCTGGACTCTGCCTCTGACTTGAGGCTGAATCTGGGGAGGCAAACTCCGACATTCTTAATTTTGCCTTTTACTGCCTGGAGATGAGAAGTCACTTTTCAGTTCCCGCCAGTTCCAGAGTCTCTGGCTCCCAACACACCCTGTCTGTGCTGTACAGAAGCAGCAGCTCTTTTCTGGGTCCTCCGTCCGGTGGGGCCTCATCCAGGGCAGTTAGTAATAATAAGCGAATCTGAAGCTTC
This sequence comes from Cheracebus regulus, assembly GCA_963574635.1. NCBI lineage: Eukaryota > Metazoa > Chordata > Mammalia > Primates > Pitheciidae > Cheracebus > Cheracebus regulus. Next base: position 10,579 of record CAUYQU010078577.1, on the reverse strand, counting down.
AGGTGCATTTTCTGCATGTGGCTTGTGGCAGCTGCTTTTTCCACCATGATGTAGCAAGTCTCCATTTTTCCAGCCCAAACCAGTTTCCTACCTGTCTGTGGCCCCGTCTGTTGCCAGAGCCTCTCCCTTGAGGTGCTTTATGGCACCACCCCATCTGCGAGCAGTTTCAGTTGAAGCAGGACTTTTGCTTCGATAATTCTGCGTAAGAATGATCTGCACCTTCCCACAGCTTTCACCGTCAACCTTGACTCCTCTCGGGGTTGGGAGGTCTTGAGGCTCTGCCCTGCCATAGGCGAGCTGACTGCGCCTGCCCCATAGTCTCATTCTGGGGCCAGCAGGGTCCCGGGAACGCTCTGGCCTTGCCAGATGGCGGAACAAACAGCAAATACATATTCAAAGCCCATGCCTTCTAATCAGTATTTCACACGTTTTCTTCAGAGTTTGCAGTTGTTTTAGGCGGAAAGGTTGTAATGCTGGGAGTTGGATGTGCTGCACAATCTTGACGTCCAGAACATTCCTTCAACGAATCAAGTCTAACAATTCTGTATTCATTTTACTGTTGTTTCTTTTTCTAAAAATGTGCAAGTTATGATTTGCTTGTAAACTTTTCTCCAATAGTTATTCTTCTAATTTCTATTTCATATTTTATTCTAATAATTGAGAACTGCATTAATGTTGACAACAAGGTGATTTTACAGTTTTGTTCCACCCAGTAAGACATCGCTTTTAGTTTTAGATATTTTTACAGGGCTAAGGTGATATGCATCCATTTCTGCTTTCAAAGAACTTTTAAAGTTCAAGAAAGGACATTGCATGCAATTAAAATATTTTTACCATCTCTTGAGATTATTTTAAAACAATTGTCTTTTAGATTAAGATTGAGCCGTTCTGGAATTACTGGGATGATGCCCACTTGTTCTTAGTGGGTTATTCTCCTACTATTCTGCTGAATTTGTTAATATTTTACTCAAAATTTTCCAGTCTACATTCAAAGTTAGAAGAATCCATGGTTTTCCTTTTCCTTTTTTTATATTTGTGAGATTTCAATATGATGATCAGAATCAAGGTAGCTTCAAAAAAATGAATTAGGCCAGGTGTGGTGGCTCACGCCTGTAATCCCAGCACTTTGGGAGGCCGAGGCAGGCGGATCACGAGGTCAAGAGATCGAGACCATCCTGGCCAACATGGTGAAACCCCGTCCCTACTAAAAAATACAAAAATTAGCTTCTTCAGGACCAGCCTTGTATGCCCGTAGTCCTAGCTACCAGGGAGGCTGAGGCAGGAGAATTGCTTGAACCCAGGAGGCAGAGATTGCAGTGAGCCGAGATTGCGCCAGTGCACTCCAGCCTGGCACCTGGGGACAGAGCAAGACTCTGTCTGAAAATAAATAAATAAATATCTTTCTGGCTTTTTCTACACTCAGAGAATTAAGATAGCATGAAAACTATCTATTCTCTGAAAAATAAATAAAATTCCAGGGAAGGGGAATTCTCCATCCCTGTTTCCCTCCTTCCTTTTGTCCTTCTTTCCTTCTATCTTTTTTCTTTTAATGATTGTCTCAGCTGCTATGAATTTATCTGTTAGTGCAGCTTTGGCCTTTCTCTCCTAAATTTTGATATGTAACATTCTTGTTTTCTCAGTAGTATACATATGAAATTATGTATATAATCTCTAGCTATGTGCCTTACAGAGAATAGACCTTCTTTTCACATGTATTCATAACAAATATAAAAAATTATTATATATTGGGTCATAAAGAATACATCAGTGAATTACAGAAAGCCCAAATTGCAGCCAACAAAACAGACATTAAAGAAACACCACTCCCCTATCCTTTGGAGCATTAAAAACACTCTTCTATAAATAACTATTGGGTCAAATAGAAACTGGGTTATTTCCCTTCTTTAATGCTGTGGATTATTTCCCCACAGACCTTTCTTTCCTGTTTTCTGCTTTCACGTTCTTGGATAAGGAAACTTCTCTCCATAAGGAAACAGTGTGCACTCCTTGCAGAGTGAGGGACTTCTCATGGTCTCCGTCCTGCCTGCTCTCTGACACTGAGATGGGGTGCACTGGGGTGCCCTGTCTGGTCCAGGCTTTCAGGTCCAGTGGACACTGTCTTGGATGGGCTCCTCTGGCCCTGGCTGGGGAGGGGTTTGATGGTGACCTGTAGGATTGTGTCTCCATCCCTCCACAGCACGTGAAACGTGATTCATCCATGCCCTCAACCCAGGATCTTCTGACCTCACCCCAGGATCTTCTGACCTGACCCCAGCAAGTATCTCCTTCTAACCCGACTGAGTTGGATCCTGGGTCTGTTTACATAGTGGGTGTGCTGGAGAGAAGACAGGAGCGAGGGAGGGAAGAGTGCCCGGGTGCCCATTGTGCTTCTGGTTATCCCAAGCTCTGAATCTCTCATCTAGGGGCGGAGATTGGGCTGTGGCAGGGAGGCAGAGCCTCTGGTCGGGCTCCCTAGCCCATGGGTGGTTCTGTTGAGATGGGAAGGACACAGGCGGTGCTTCTCAGAGCAGGATGGTGGCTCACAGCGACTCCAGATACCAACGCTGCCTTCCTGTGATCCTTCCAGAAGGTGGTTCCTCGATCAAGTTTCTAACAGGAAGGGGGCCACCAGGTGGGAGATGCCGTTTAGGAGAAATGCCCCTGCCCCGATCTTTGGTGACCTGTGCCTGTGCACCCTCCTTGTCTGGTCACTGCCATCCTCTGCCCCCACGATGACCTCAGGAACCTTCATGCACAGTAGGAACATTATTTTGCTGCAGAATCTGGCTCCTAGATCAGAGGTCTCTCTTCTCCCAAGTGCTGGCTGACCAGCCAGCCCCGGTCAGGTGGCTCTGTGCCTGTGTGACACGAGGAGGGGCGGATCCAGGTGGCAATGCTGGACTCTGGGCACAGGCCACTTTGGCTGAGTTGTTGCTCAGACATCATCATGTACATGTGGCTTGGTTACCCCAAGGCTGTGTCTCCTGCATTTCACTAGCAACTCAGCCCAGAAACCATAAATCCAAGATCTGTGAGCAAGCAGCCGACTCCTTTCCCATGAGCTCCCACCTAGGGCTGTCCAGACTCTTTGGGGCTGCATCCATAGGCTCCTGTGTCACCTCTCCCTGGCTCTCCCTGCACACCCGAAGTCAGAATTGGGGCTGTCTACACAGTGACTGCCAATGAGTGGGGCCCCCACGGCACCTGGCTCGGTCTGCCCCCCACCCTGCAGCCCCTTCTGTGCCTTCTCAAGGAGAGGACTTCTTTTCCTGCACCTAGGGTGCACACACGGGAATTTGGCTCAAAAGTTTCTTTACTGTTCGTGGCCACGTCGGATCCCTTCCTTTCTCGTTCGCAGAAAGAAGGAGCCTCTGCTTCCTGAGGCTCGCACCGTGGAGCTGCCCTTCTCTGCCCTCTTTGCTGTGAGCAGGCGGGCCTCCTTTTGTCGGAGGCATTCACACCTGACTCTCAGACTGGCGTCCTCTCCCTGTCCCACTACCCGAGGGCCATCTGCACGCAGCCCTGCGGCTCTCCCCGGCGTCTCTGCTGCTGCATGAGCGCCCACATTTACAGGGGCACAGCCTTCCCCGCATGGAGGTGAGCTCGCCTCTGACAGGGAGCCTTCCTGTCTTCTGTAGGTGATGGTTCCTCTCAGGCACGGTAGGTGAATCTCTCACACATCAGGCTGTTTTCACAGCATTGCTCCATCGTCTCATCTGATTCTCAGGAGGTAGGGATGGTCAATGCCATTTTACAGACAGGGAAAGAGACCCAGGGACCTTGAAGGACCATCCTAAGATCTAGGGCTGGGTCAGACCCCAGAGCTCCTGTTTCCACCGGCTTTCATCTGCCCTTAGGTGTCACATGGAGGAAACACATAGAAGACTTTTCCTTTTTTTAATTTAAATGATGAAATAGTAGATATGTCAAGATGAGAGAGAGCAAGTACTTTTCAGAAGACCAATGAAATGCACAGTTACAGAGAAAGGCTGTCTGTGTTTCCTCATTCTAATCTAGACCTCCGGCTTCCGGGGCCAGATTGACGCGTGAGAGCAGTTTAGTGGAACGCGTGACAACATCAAGGAAAGAACTCACGCTGACGCTGCGTCAAGAGTACTCACAGCAGAGTGGGACACACTTGGCATTTATTTTGGCTCCTGAAGAGAATAAAATACATCACAGAGAACTTGTTCATAGATGGTATGGACCAGAAATGACTTTAAAATTTACGTTCCTGGTGTGTTTCTTCTCAGGCTCCTCAATGCTTTCTGCTTCTGTACTGATAGTCTTTTAATAGGCAAAGACATTTTTAGAGGCCTGTTAGGAAATGGTAGGAAGCAGGGGTGGGAGGAATGCAGACCTGGCCCCGCGCTCCACGGTGACCCCTTTTTCCAGGTGTGGCGGCTCGCTCTGCGGTCTGCATTACCACCTATCATCCTGGAACCCAGCCATGCCACGTGCGGGCTGAAGGGAGACGGCCAGGGTGGACTCCTTCCCTCTGCTTTTGAAGATTGATTTAGACTTTCCGTGTGTGTGTGTGTGTGTGTGTGTGTGTGTGTGTGTGTGTGGTGGGTGGTGTGGCCATGCTCAGTTCCCCCCGTGATTCTGACGGTGCATTTGTGTGTGTGTGTTTGTGTGTGTGTGTGTGTGGTGGGTGGTGTGGCCATGCTCAATTCCCCCCGTGATTCTGACGGTGCATTTGTGTGTGTGTGTGTGTGTGTGTGTGTGTGTGTGTGTGGTGGGTGGTGTGGCCATGCTTAATTCCCCCTGTGATTCTGACGGTGCCTTTACTGAGCTGCTCCATGAGCCCCCCGTCTGATCTGGAGCTGAAACTGTACTGATTCCTATGAATCAATTTGCACATTGGACAGAGGAAAAGTGTTTCTTTCTTTGCGAACATTTTTGTCAAGACGACGTTCCTCGAATAGCTGTCATACCCAGGGTATGTTTGACTTTGTCATATGCGATTGTCTTTAAGTGACAGAGACTGCCTGGCTTTGAGGGACTCGTGTTATTAGTGTGTTCTGTGAAATGCTGCTTCCCTCAGCAGAGAGCAGGCAGGTTGTGCAGCCAGAGGTGGGGGTCCCCGGACCCCCCAGACCAGCTGCCCGGATGCCTGGATGAGGAGCACATCTTACCCCGGAGCCCGGGTGCCAGGGCCAGCCCCAGCCCAACGTGGAGACGTTTGTCATCCAGGTGATCGGAGCACCTGTGGCCAGGCACGACCCACACCGCTGCTCCCTGTGGGTGCTGCTCCCCGAGGGCTTCACACTCGCACCCCACACGGGCGCAGCACAGGGGCCTTCAAGTCTGCCGCGAACGGCTGTCATGCGGCTCTTCTCAGGCACGTCCTATCCGCCCTCCCCACAGAGGGGGGAAACCCGAGGGGAGCACAGATGCGCTCCTTCCCAGCACGTACCAGAAGCTTCTGGCCGATGAGAGGAAACAAACTGACCAGCTAATAACAAATAAGAATGCTGCAGAGCAGATATTTCCTTCCTCCTTTAAAACACTCACAAACCATCTCCAGGAGCCCCTGACAGACCCTCGAAGGCACACTGGCTGTGGGGCTCTGATCCTGCCCTTGGCGCCTGTCTTGGAATGGGATCCACTCCAGGAAGCCTCCAGGGCCACGTCTCCCCATCCCGGTGTGGGGGTGTGTGCTCCCTGGGCCCCTCTGGTGTGTAGCTTCTACCACGGCAGGTGGTTCTTTCCACGCACAGCTCTCTACCCCACTGGACAGGCTGCTGGAGCCACGTCTGAGCCACAGATTTAGGGCACTCACTGCACAGCAGGTGTCTCCTACTGAGGAAGGTCCACGTGTCCTGGCCTGAGACCCGCACCTGGACACTCTTCTTCAAGGGCATGTCTTACTATTGACTGGAACTAGCTTGTGCCTAACTGGAATATTTTAATGGATGTTTGGAATATCAGCTCTGAATGCCAAGTTTCATAAGGGCCAAAGTCCAGCAGATACCGATGAAAGTCCACAGAAACCCTACGGGTTATGAGAGGGCCTCACGCAAGGCCTGCCCTCCACATAGTTTCTGCAGCATCCCCATCAGAATCCCGTTTGTGATTAAAACTCCATTCCTTACATTCATCCTGAAAAAACATTCGAAAGAGAAGGGGTCTCATTTTATGGACCAGATGCTGTCAATGAAGTTAAATTTTGCTCAAAGAACAGAGCTCGCCATCCATGTCCGCAGCTATCTCCCCACCCTCACCTGCAGGACAGGCCTTCCCACGGGTGTGGGTGCGGCCTCGGTGCCCGCAGGCACCCCACTCGAGTCACAGTGGGAGGAATGCGGCCGCACCACCCAGCAGGCGTTTGTGAGGAGTCTGGGCACATCTCGCCATGGAGCTCTCCCTGGCTTCTTTGCCTCACATAGGTGAGGCCCAAATTCATCCCCCGACCAGATTCCTCCGGGAAGTGTCCGCCTGGACTCTTCCTCCCTCCCTCCCGCGTCCCTCCTCCCTCCCACCCTCCCTCTCTCCCGCTGCTAGTGCTAATGGTGTGTCTGTGTCTAACCTCTGAACACAAGCTTTACATGACGTGGAAGGCAAACTGTCCCAGGAAATCATCTTGCAAATGCCAAGCTGTAAGTTTCTTATATGGTCCAATATTTTCGGTGGAACATGTCCGCTTCTGTAACCTTCCAGAAAGTGCTGACCCTGTGATGGTTGTTGCCTGGTCATCCACAGGCAAAGCTGTGAGATAAAAACAAGGCGCCTGTCTAGGAGAACATAGCACGCTGCAGACAGTCCAGGGAGAACTTGGTGCCTCTGGGCAGGTGGCTCCGAGTGCTTCCTTAGGAGCTCAGCCAAGGACTCGGTTCCCCAGGATCACACCTGGGTCACAGAGGAAAAAGCTAATTTTGGTTTTTCTTTATGAAGCCAAACCATCACAGATTCTCACCTTAATTTGGCAATAAGACTGTAGCTTATAACTGCGGTTCATTGTGCGGGTGGCGTTTCTTACTCTGACTTCTTCAAAGAGATTCTCCAGCACAGGGAGGTTGTGAGAGCAAAGCGTTCCGGCTCCCACTCATCTGCTGAACTGGAAGGAGTGGCTCTGAATCCCTTTCCCATCTGACACTTCACCTGGGAAACCACACAGCCTATTTTCCCTATTTTCCGAGGCTGTGATTCCTCCCCACTGGAATCCACTGGCAATCCTGAGTTGAGAATGGTGTCCCCTTTATTTTAACTCCAAAAACAATGTACCCTGGTAACAAGTGGGAAGTTTTCCGCGCTCCTCGCGTGAGGTTGAAGGTAGCCGCTGCTTTCGCCCGTGGTGTGAGGCCGAGGACCGCCGAGGGGCGCCGGGAGAGGAGCGCGGGCCGCTCTTGTGTGCCGTGGGCTTTCTTGGGGAGGAGGAAACGCGGACGGCAACTCCTCTTCGTGTGTCTCTGCCAGCGACGCCAACACACAGAGCTTGCCCTTCTGTAACGTAAACAGAGACTCATGCCTCCAACACACACCCCGGCCTTTCAGGCGGCAGCTTTAAGTCCTGCTCGGAACGTCAGGAGAGAAGGCGGGCGCGGGGCGGTCCCCAGCGGTTGCCGGGGAAGCCGGCGCAGAGCCGGCCACATCTGGATGGCATCTTTGAAGGGGCATTAATCCGTGGCTGAGGCATGCTAAGCCTCTCTGCTTTTCTTTGCTGCTTCTCAGGCTAATGCTGCTTCTGCAAAGCCGCAGCGACTTCACGTCGACCGGGGAGATGAAGGAACAATTACAGACGGTGATACCAAGACGCACTTGGGCAAAAATAAAGCGCAGGACAAAAGCGCTGGGCCTTGATCAGGCCGGCAGAAGATTCGCTTTTCCCCGCCTGTAAGGTGCCGCCCAGCTCCCGGCACAAAGGCAGGAACCCGGGGCCACGAGAGCGCTGGGTGGGCGGACGCCGGGGGAGACCAGGAGCCGGCGCCATGGACAAGGGACCTGCCTGTCTCCGATCCTGCTGCTGGCCTGTGGCTGTCTCTGCCCACTTTGGGGGTGAAACGCGCATGTCACAATGAATAAGATGTCAAGTGGAAGAAGTCGGCGTGAAACACACGTCCTAGCTGGTGCTTGGGGAATGGGAGTTTCTTTCTGCCACACGGAGGGGCAGCCTCCTCCTCAGAAGGACATGACCCGACTTTCTGGCCTTCCAACTGTCACAGCGTGGGAGGCGGAGGCCTGAGAACGGGCACTGCCCAGGTCGCGGTGGCGGGGCGGGGTGCCAGGAGGTGCCTGCCTGCTAGAGTTGGCGTTAGTGTAGGTCAGTGATGAATCTGCAGGCTGCATGCCGTCACGCAGGCGGCCACCGTCTCAGCTTTGCTCCTTCCCATGTGTCTAGATGCTCAGGGCGAATGGGCGGGGGTGGCCGCCCCAAGGGGGGACCCAGGCAGCGTGGGGCTCCCGCTTGGGGTCCCTCCCGGACCCTCTCCTGAACCAGTGGCCTGCTCCTGGCCCCAGTGCGTCCCCGGGCTCCCTGTTGGTGACCACCCGGGAGGGCTTGGCGCTGCTCCCCGCCCGTGCTGCCCGTCCCTTGAGAACACCGCTATTTTGAAGGTTTCCTGATCTTTCTGCTGGGAGTAATTTGTTCTACGAGAAACCACACACTTCTTCCTGTCTGCGGAGCGCTCTCCCTTCTGTTACGTTTATCTACAGAACTCCTGTTTTACACCAGGAACGTGCTGAGAGCCACAGGCAGGCCTCGTCTGGCTTTTCACCCGGCAGTGGCTGGGCCGGCCGTGCCCAGGCCTGGCTGGTCTGTACCCTCCAGGGAGGTTCACCAGGTCAGCACATGGGAGGGGTGACGTGAGGCCTTGCCCGTGAGGCTTGGTGGAGCGAAAGGCGAAGGGCTGCAGGCGGCTCCCTGAGCTCCCCGAAAGCTCCCTCTGGGTAGGATAGGAAGCTGGTGGCGGACACCCGAAAGGTGGTTTCAGCTTCAGTCCCTCAGCCCCTTGTGGAAACAACCTCAGCGGAAATAAACACTGAGCTTTGGGTTAAAAGATACAATAGTGAAGACTTGACCAAAAACAGGATTTCGGGGGCTTTCGTCCCACTGTTGCAATGACACTGACGCCGAAGGGACCCTGAGCCTTAGCACTTCCTCCAGTGGGTGATGGCTGGGCAGAAAGTTCACTGGTTAATTAGCAATTCCTCTCCAGGGGTGATGATCATGCACTAAGCCCACTGGCTAGTCAGCCCTCCCTCCCCGTGGATGACGATGGGGTTAGTTAGCACTTTCTACCCGGTGTGTGACGATGAAGAGTGAGTCCAGTGTGTGATGAAGAAGTGTGAGTCCAGTGTGCGATGATGACGAGAAGTCCAGTGGTGAGCTAGCACTTCCCCTTCAGTGGCTGCAGATGGGGGTGAGCCCACTAGCTAGTTATCACTCCCTCTCCAAGATGATTGTGGAGGAAGCCCACTGGTTAGCTCCCAGTTCTTCTCTGGTAAGTGACGCTGACGGAAGAAGCCCACTGGCTATCCAGCACTTCCTTCCCATTGGGTATGATGGGGAGCAAGCCCACTGGTTGGGGTGCTCTGGAAAACGTTTATGGTCATTTCCACCGTGCTTTAGCACAACATAGCTTTCCTTTGATAATAGACATTTTCAGGCCATTACTTCCTCTTGCAGAGTAACTGCTTTTCTGGATTTGAAGAGTGGTCTGGAAAGGATTCTTTCTTCTTGGAGGAATGGGATTCAAGTTATGTTTGCTGCGTCCAGTGCTTGCTGGGTGCAGGTACACCATCTGCTTGGGATGGGATGGGCAAGCCTCAAATGGCGGGCTGTGTTCTTTCCTCCCTCCCTGTCGTTCTTCCTTCTTTCCTTCCTTTGTTCCTTTCTTCCTTGTTCCCTTTGATAAATGCTAATTCAGGACTCTTGGTGTGCCAGGCACCACACCAGGGCCTATGATCCAGGTAGATCCCATCCTGCCCTCCTGGAGCTCAGGGTTTGGTGAGGGAAAAGGCCCAGAAATGGAAAGATGCAGTAGGCAGGTGTGCAAGGGACACGTCGTGTGGCCTGTGGCTCAACAGACCCCGGGAAAAATGGTCTTAAGATGTTCTCGGTGGTCTCTGTGGACTCTTAGATTCTAACATTGTAAGAAGCAAACAGAAAGGGGAAATGTGTATAGTGTAAGCTTTTATGCCTTCCATTTGGAGGAACAACTCAAAATGCTTCTCCAGGGCAGAGGAGGAGAGTGGGAAGGGTCTGCCTGATGTGGGAGGACTCAGAGCTGAGTCCTTTCCTCCCTCCCTTCCTCCTTTCCTCCCTCCATCCCTCCCTCCTTTCCTTCCTTCCTCCCTCCCTCCATTCCTCCATTCCTCCCTCCCTCCTTTCCTTCCTTCCTCCCTCCCTCCCTTCCTCCCTCCCTCCCTCCCTCTCTTTCTTCCTTCCTCCCTCCCTTCCTCCCTTCTTCCTTCCCTTCCTTTCTTCCTCCCTCCCTCACTTCCTCCCTCCCTCCCTTCCTCCCTCCCTCCCTCTCTTTCTTCCTTCCTCCCTCCCTTCCTCCCTTCTTCCTTCCCTTCATTTCTTCCTCCCTCCCTCACTTCCTCCCTCCCTCCCTCCCTTCCTCCCTTCTTCCTT
>CAUYQU010078576.1:0-24562 GCA_963574635.1 Cheracebus regulus | reverse complement strand
AGGAGATTAACAGTTGGTTGCCCCCCAGAAGATGTCTGGGGTATATGATACACATGCAATTAATGCCACAAAGCCCATAAAAACCCTAGAAGAAAACCTAGACAAAACCATTCACGACATAGGCATAGGCAAGGACTTCATAACCAAAACACCAAAAGCATTGGCAAGAAAAGCCAAAATAGACAAATGGGACCTAATCAAACTCCATGATTTTTCAACAAACGTATGTAGGAAAGAAAGGTGGCAAAAGACTGGGAGAAGTAAAGAAAAACAAAGAAAAAATAAGAAGAAAAGAAATCGAAGGTGAGGAGGAGGAAAGAAGGAAATCACCCCATGCCAAGCCCTAAACCAACTTAGAAGTGGAGACAGAGGTGAAGACCCAGCCCTGAAATTAAGAAACCCATATTGGAGCCAAGTGTCAGACTCTGGAACAACTGACAGTTATACAGTGTGGTAAGGAGGGGAAGAGACTTCACATACATACACATTTAACTTTGATTATTTCAACTGTCCTCATAGCAAAAGTTGTGTAGTATAATAAATCAAATTCTAATAGATAATTACCTAAAATGAAAGGAAATTAAAATTGTATTTTTCATCTATTATTGGAAAAAATCAGTTTCAGAAGTGTAAAATAAGAATTTTACCATTTAATATCTTCAGAAATATATGAGGAGAGAAGAAAGACACCAATTTAAAGAAAATAAATGTAAATTGATCTGCATGCACCAGTTTTTTAAAGAACATCTTGGGAAAATATAACTACTTTAAGAAAGATATTATTTTTATAAAGCCCTAAATATTACTAACAAATACGTAACTGTAAGAAATCGTTACTTTGGTAACCCAAGTGATAAATAGAAACTAACATCAAAAGGGAAACTAATTCAATAGCTAAAGAAAATGTTACAGAGAAAAATCAAGTCAATGAATGTTATGCTCTTGATACATATAAAACAAAAGCATAATAAAATAATACCTAAGAAATATCTAACTAGAAAAAAGCTAAATGTGATTAGAAATCACTATTGGTAAAAAGGAAAAGTAACAGTTCATGTTAAATTGGCTCTTATATGTCTATATGGTCTGTAAAAGAGGTTAGATAAAAATGACAAATGTTTTACTATTCTCATTTTTAAAAACCTGTAAGTCTATTATGGATTCATTACAACATTACAGACTTGCTGACCAGGTATAGTAAATAATCTATTATGGAATTGAAAATGTCTAGAAACAGAAATCCATTTACCAATGCCTATTTTCCTTACTTTGATTAATATTCATTTCTGTGAAATGCCCAACTAACAAATGTGTGACCAATGGCTATCCAAGTAACCAGCTTTGGGTCTTCACCTGAGTTCATTAAGTGAAATTCAATCTAGGTGACATAACAAAGATGGTAACATTTTTAAAGATTACCACCACTGTCACTTAGCACACTGAATCCATCAACACATCAAAAGTATTGTGTACCATAAAGGTACTAAATAACATGAGATTTATCCCCAGAATGCAAGCGTAGCTCAATACAAAAAAAAAAAAAAAATCAATCAATGTAACCACATTGTTAGAATAAAGACACACACATGCACGAGTAACTCAACAGCTGCAGAAATAGCATTTGACAAAGTTCAATGACATGATAAAAACACTCAGCAAACTAGGAATAGAGGGGAACTTCTTTAACATGACAAAGGACAATTTTAAAGTCCACAACTAACCACATACTTTATTGTGAAAGCTTTCACCCTAATGTCCAGAACAAGATAAATATGAACATTTCACACTTCTATTCAGTATTGTTCTGGAAATCTTAAGAGCAATAGGTAAAAAATAATAATAATAATAAGAGGATCACATTTAAACTGGAAAGGGAGAAGTAAAACTGTATTCTCAGATGACAGCATTCTATATATAGAAAATCCCATAGAATACACACACACCACACACATGCCCACAAAACAAACAAAATCTACTAGAGCTTCTAAACAAATCCAGCAAGGTTTCTGGGTTCAACATCAAGATCAACATCCAAGAAACAGCTGTGCTTCTACACCAGCTAGGAATAATCTGAAAAGGAAAGTAAGAAAGCAATTTCACTTATGATAGTATCCAAAAGAGTAAAATACCTAGAAAGAAATTTAACCAAAGAAGTGAAAGACTTGTACACGGAAACTATCAAACATTGCTGAAAGAAATTAAAGAAGATCTAAATAAATGGGAAGATATCCCATGTTTAGGAACTGCACTTAGTATTGTTAGTATGAGAATATTCCCTAAAGTGATCTACAAATTTAATACAATTTCTATCAAAATTCCAATGGTCTTTTTTGCAGAAATGGAAAAGCTGATTCTCAAATTCATCTGGAACTGATGAGTCTCAAATACCAAAAACGACCTCAAAAATGAAAAATAGAGTAGGAAAACTCATACTTCCCAATTTCAACACTTTCACCCTAAGATCAAGAACAAGATAGAAAACACTGCAGATGAGAATGTTGTATGATGCCGTCACTGTGGAAAGTATATCAAAACAGTGTCATCTTGCCATAGGAAAAGATGTGGACTGATGGAATAGAATTAGAGTCCAGAAATAAACCCAAATATCTATGGTCAAATGATTTTTCACAAGGGTACCAAGGCCATTCCAAGGGGAAAAAAGTCTCTTCAGTCCCTACCTACCATACAGAAACATTAAACTCAAGCTGAATCAGTGGCCTGTAAACTAAAACCATAAAACTCTCAGAAGAAAGCACAGGTAAATCTTCGGATGTTGGATCTGCAATGAAGTCTTAGATTTGGCATGAAAAGAACAGGCAAGAAAAGAAAAACATAGATACATTCGACACCATAAAAACGAAAAACATTTGAACATCAAAGAACATTGTCAAGAATATGAAAAGGCAATCCACAGAATCGGGGAAAACACTTGCAAAATTGTATATCTCATTAATAGTTTCATATTTAGAGCAATTAAAGAACTCTTACAACTTAACAAAAAGGCAAAAAAAAATTAAAAATGAGCAAAGGACATTTCTTCAATGAAAACATACAAATGGTCAACAAGCACATGAAAAGATGTTCACTGTCATTGGTCATTAAAGAAATGCAAATCAAAAACCACAATGAGATACCAGTTCACACCTACTGGAATGTCTTTCGCCAAGAAAATGGACAATAAAAATGTTGACAAGGATGTGGTGAAACAAAAGCAAGAACACGCAGATGAGAATGTCACATGATTCAATTGCTGCAGAAAACACCCCAGCAACTTCTCAAAAAGTTAAACATGAAATTGCTGTATAAGCCAGCAGCTACTCTCCTAGGTATATATCCAAGAGAAGTGAAAACATGTGCACACACAGAAACTTGCACATATAAGTTGATAGCAGAATTATTCACAATACCCAAAAGGTGGAAACAACCCAGATGCCCATCAACAGATAAATGGATGAACAAATTGTGGTACACATGTAATTAAATATTACTTAGTCATAAATACTATTTTGCTATAACATGGATGAATCTTGAAAATATGTCCAGTAACAGAAGTCATTTACAAAAGGTCACATAGTGAATTACTACTTCTGTATGGTTTATCTTGAAAAGGCAAATCCATAGGGATGGAAAGCAGATTAGAGATTACCAGGGAGCAGAGACCTCTTCTCTTTCCCCTCCTCTCATTCTGGCATTCTGATTTATCGACATATTGAAACTCCAGGACTAGTTGTCTAATTTCTGTATGTTTTTCTCTCCTATTTTTCATTGCTTTGTCTTTTAGCTCTAGCTTCCAAAATATTTCAACAATATTTTCCAACTCTTTTACTGAGTTGTAACTTTTTATCATACATGGTTTTGGTTTCTAAAAGTTCATCTTTATTCTCCGAATGTTTCTGTTCAATAATATCTCATTGTCATTACATGATTACTTAGGTACAAGATGCTTTTCTGGGATAATGAAAACATTTTTAAAATACAAGGTGCTAGAAATTGCACAACACGGTGAATGCACTATCACTGAATTCCACTTTAATATGGTTGATCATATGTTACATGAAATTTGCATTGATAAAAACATAAACATAAATAAATAGAAATTGAATATTTTAAAAAATTTCCTTTTAAGACAATCTTGTCCTCTGATAAATGCCATAGGTTAAAATGACTACTTTGAAGAAGAAATGTCCAAGAATTCTGTTCTTGCATAAAATAACCATTCCGTGGAAAGTTGTCAGAGCCCCCTGAGACTGACCTCAGACCTTTAAAGAAGAGAGGGTGGGAAAGGAGTAGGGGGAACCGGGAACCAATTTGTGACTCACGAAGGTGAGCTCCCTAACTGTGCTTCTATCATTGCTGTCCATCATTGAGGCTGAGTCCAATGAGGACTGTTTCCTCTCGATATGCTGCATGTAAACATATTATATATTCTACATTACTTAGACATATACTAGAGAAATAAATTTTAACACAATAAAAGTATAAAATTAGACAACTATGAAATAAGCTGAAGGAAGGAATCAGGAAAAAAATGAAATCAGAAAGTGGCACTAAATGACCCCACCTTTGACCCTAGGACAGAAGGTATTTGCAAATTCACCTGCCAGCTAGAATTTGTGGGTAACCCTAACATCAACATTTGCAGCACTTGCTCAGTCACTCACAGCCACTGCAGAGCGGTGAACACCCTGGGCCTCCACACGCAGGTCACACGCTGCCTTCTTGCTTCCGTTGCCTTCTGTAATGCAGCATCATTTTGCAGCATATTTCCCGCCACATTTTTGCACTTTTTGGTGCTGATTTCTGTCAGCGTGCTTTCCTGGGCCTGCAGCTGACATGCTGCCTCGTGTCCCTGAGCATAAGAAGGGGACGTCTGTAATAAAATCACCTCCACAGACACACACTCAAACCACGTTTTCAGGAGGGTTTGTCTTGCATGCGTCTTCGTGTGGTTTAGCTTTACTCTTTGTTTGTACCAACGCTATCCTTGCACAGAGGCAGCCCTTCTTCCTCCTTCAGCAGCACTTAGGACGGCAGCTCCCTCTTTCTGCATCGCATGCTTGCAAGGACCCCTCTCTCTTGAGGTCCTACCCAGGCGGCTCAGGACTCAGCCTCCTTCCGCCCCATCCTCCATCTTCCTCAATGCCTGCATTGTAACCTGGGTTGGATCAATATTCCACGTTTACACTTTTGTGGTTGTACAAATTCAGTTGACAGATACAATGTGGAATAAACCATGAACCTGTTATTTAACAAAGATTTTGTTTCAAGAGTTAATAATTGTTTTAATTTGGTTGTTCTCAACTAATACAATGCTAAATCTTCTCTCAAAGATTTCAGACATATGCAATTTTTCTCATTTCTTCCTGAAGAGAGAAACATCTAGACGAGCTATCCTCCACTGGGTGCAGACACACCATTCTGAGGCCTCCCTGACCTCCTCCGGGGAAGCCCTTTTCCCTCTCCTGAATCCCTGCCTCCTTCACCCTGGTCTCCTCTCCGCGTTGGTGAGGTGCCTGCTCCAGCAGCTTCCCCAGGAAGGGTGTAGAGGTAAACGTTGCCTGAAAATGCCTGATAGTATCTGAGAATGTGTGTGGTCTGACTGAGAATTGGGCTGGCCATAGACTTTGCAGGTGGAAACCCTTTCATGGACATGATGGGCTGGGTGGGCAGCTGCCTTGTAGACAGCTCACTGCTGAGCTCACACGTCCATTTGCAGCCTCCACAGCTCACTGCTGGGTCCACAGGTCTATCTGCAGCCTCCACAGCTCACTGCTGGGTCCACGGGTCTATCTGCAGCCTCCACAGCTCACTGCTGGGCTCACACGTCTATCTGCAGCCTCCACAGCTCACTGCTGGGCTCACGGGTCTATCTGCAGCCTCCACAGCTCACTGCTGGGTCTACGGGTCTATCTGCAGCCTCCACAGCTCACTGCTGGGTCCACGGGTCTATCTGCAGCCTTCACTGCTCACTGCTGGGTCCACGCATCTATCTGCAGCCTCCGCAGCTCACTGCTGGGTCCACGGGTCTATCTGCAGCCTCCACCGCTCACTGCTGGGTCCCTGCATTTATCTGCAGCCTCCACAGCTCACTACTGGGTCCCTGCATTTATCTGCAGCCTTCACAGCTCACTGCTGGGTTCACGCATCTATCTGCAGCCTCCACCGCTCACTGCTGGGTCCCTGCATTTATCTGCAGCCTTCACAGCTCACTGCTGGGTCCACGCGTCTATCTGCAGCCTCCACGGCTCACTGCTGGGTCCACACGTCTATCTGCAGCCTCCTTAGCTTTGCACACTAAATGAAGTTCCCCAGTGTTGTGTTTTAGGTTGGGTCCTTGTTTATTTCAATCTGGAAAATCATGTCTTTTCATTCTGGAAATTTTTTAAAAAATTATTTTAATGATTTAATTCCCTGTATTTCCTCTACCTTCTCCTTCTGGAATCCTTATTTATTAACACAATGAACCTCCAGGACTAGTTGTAAGGTTTATATTTTTCCTTTCATATTTTCTGTCTCTGCCTTTTTTAGCTCTAGCTTCCAAAAGATCTTCAACAGTGTTTTTTAACTCAAATTTTAACTTGTGATCACAGGTTTTTAATTTCTAAGGGCTCCCCTTTATCCTCTGAATGTTTCTGTCTAATAACAACTTGTTCTCATTTGATGGTTATCATATCATCTCTAATCCTCCTCAGGATATTAATAATTATGTATTTTAGTTTTCTTCTGCTTAAAAAAGGCTTCAAATGTTTGTATTTGTTCTTTATTATTTTATTCTCTATCTTTCCAGGTATATTTCTACTATGCGCAGTCGCTGTGGGTGCTCTGTTCCTGGTTTCAATGAAAGTATTAAACAGCCAGTTGATGAGGAAATGCAGGCACCTGCATCCTAAGACACCACATGTACCTTGCCGTGGGCCCCAGACACACTCAGCCCTTAACACGGGGAGCACAGACTTCACTGAGTTCTATGAAAGGCCTTTCTCTCCAGGCATCTCCAGGACTGGATATGGGAATCACTCCCTCCCTGCTTCCTTCTTTAAGGTGACTGACTCCCTGAGGGGTGGGGGGTGTTATTAAACCTTGTCTAAAGTCAGCTTTCTTACTCTGGGGCCAGTGGAGTGAAAGCTACCGTCCACGATGCCAAGACTCATCTGTCGCAGTGTCACCTGTGAGGCAGCTTGCAGCGTCTCTTGCTAAAACAGAAAGAATGCAGGTTCAATTTCCCTGAAGGGCGAGGGAGGTGGGCGTGGTGGCTCCCGCTTGTAATCCCAGCGACTGGGGAGGCCGAGGCTGGAGACTCGCTTGAATCTGGGAGGCGGAGGTGGCCGTGAGCCTAGATCGCGCCGCAGCTCTCCATTCTGGGTGACAGATCAGGACCTGGTCTCAAAAAAAAAAAAGGCTGGGAGCGGGCGAGAGTGTGGGGGTGGGAACAGCTGAAGTGCAGGTTGGCGCCCCCGGAACGGGGCTTGGCTGGCTGGTCCCTGTGCTCAGATCAGCCACGCAGCCCCCGAAGCCTCCACACCAGCCCCCCAGGGTACATGAGCAACCGGCCAAGCCCAGCCAGGCACCTGCAGGGAGGTGCTGCAACCGGAGACTTGGATCCTCCGTCAATTCCAGAGAAAATGAATTTTATATAAAGTTCATATGCACGCAAAGAGTTTTAGAATGAGCGTCAGGTGGAATGCTCTGCAGAGTTAACCTGTCCGTAGGGATCAGTCCAGCGGCACCGGCGCGGCCTGGCACGGAGGCTGTCAGTCAACGCACCTGCACTTCGCTCAGCCGGAGGGAACGGAGGCTCCGCAGCCCCGGGGAGCAAAGCGCCGGCTTTCGGCAGAGCCAGCTGAGAGCTACAGCCTGGGTATCCATAGAACCGCATTTCTAAACATGTTCCGTGTCATTTTTAACCTTTTAAACGCCTTTCTGGTTTTCACTGTTCAGAAAATTTTAAAGCTCTTCCCCCTTCATTAACTACGGGAATCTAGAGGACACTTAACTGCAAATTGTGAATGAAGGAGGAAGGGGCCACCACCGCAAGGAGGAGGCCTCTGGGCTGACTCCAAGGAGACATGGTGCACCTGAGTGAAAGGAGCAGGCACACCTGGGTCAGGGGAGGGCACACCTGAGTGAAAGGAGCAGCACACCTGGGTCAGGGGAGGGCACACCTGAGTAAAAGGAGCAGCACACCTGGGTCAGGGGAGGGCACACCTGAGTGAAAGGAGCAGCACACCTGGGTCAGGGGAGGGCACACCTGAGTGAAAGGAGCAGGACACCTGGGTCAGGGGAGGGCACACCTGAAAGGAGCAGCACACCTGGGTCAGGAGAGGGCACACCTGAGTGAAAGGAGCAGCACACCTGGGTCAGGGGAGGGCACACCTGAGTGAAAGGAGCAGCACACCTGGGTCAGGGGAGGGCACACCTGAGTGAAAGGAGCAGCACACCTGGGTCAGGGGAGGACACACCTGAGTGAAAGGAGCAGCACACCTGGGTCAGGGGAGGGCACACCTGAGTGAAAGGAACAGCACACCTGGGTCGGGGAGGGCACACCTGAGTGAAAAGAACCAAACATAAGAACAAAAGAACCAAACACATAAGAACCAAACACAAAGAACCAAACACAAAAGTAGCATGTCTTAATCCCCTTCAAAAGAATGCATCAGATATTGTGGGCTCCTATTTTGTGTGTGTGTATTTCTATATCTAAGTACAGAGTAGATGTTGTTACTTATTTTTTGTGGTTTTACTTATTTTTTGAGATATATTGATTTATTTTTTATTTTTACTTATTGTTGTTTATCAGGGTTTTTCTTTTTAATTGATGTAAACTGCATATGCAATCAAATGCCCATATCTAAATGATACATGTCGGAGTTTGGTAAACACATGTATTCATGAAACTACCATGCTCGTATCTGAAGATACGTGTTGGAGTTTGGTGACTGCATGCATTCGTGGAATTACCATGCTTCTATCTGAAGGGTGCATGTTGGAGTTTGGTGACTGCATGCATTCATGGGCCTATCATCCCAGTATCTGAAGGGTACATGTTGCAGTTTGGTGAACACATGCATCTGTGGAACTACCATGCCAGTATCTGAGGGGTACATTTTTGAGTTTGGTAACAATACACGCATTCATGGAACTACCTTGCTGGTATCTGAAGGGTACTTTATTAGTCCATTTTCATACTGCTATGAAGAACTGCTATAAATAAATCAATATTACCCAGTCTCAACTGGGTAATTTATACAGAAAAGAGGTTTAATGGACTCCCCATTGCACATGGCTGGGAATACCTCACAATTACAGGGGAAGGTGAAGGAGGAGCAAAGACACATCTTACATGGCAGCAGGCAAGAGAGCATGTTCACGGGAACTGTCCTTTATAAAACCAACAGATCTCGTGAGAGTTAATCACTCTCAGGAGAATAGCATGGGGAAACCCACTCCCATGATTTGATCACCTCTCACTAGATATGGAAACAATTCAAGATGAGATTTAGGTGGGGACACAGCCAAACTATATCATTCTGCCCCTGCCCCCTCCCAAACTCATGTCCTCACATTTCAAAATCAATCATGCCTTCTCAACAGCCCCCCAAAGTCTTAACTCATTTCAGCATTAACTCAAAAGTTCACAGTCCAAAGTCTCATCTGAGACAAGGAAAGTCCCTTCCACATATGAGCCTGGAATATCAAAAGCACCCCAAGCAAGTCTGAAATCTAATAGGGCAGTCATTATGCCTTAAAGTTCCAAAATGATCTCTGTTGACTGCATGTCTCTTGTCCAGGTCATGCTAATAAAAGAGGTGGGCTCCCACAGGCTTGGGCAGCTCTGCCCCTGTGGTTTTGGCAGGGTATAGCCCACCATTCTGGCTGTTTTCACAGGCTGGTGCTGAGTGTCTGTGGCTTTTCCAGGTTCACAGTGCAAGCTGTCAGTGGATTTGCCATTCTGGAGTCTGAAGGATGGTAGCCCTCTTCTCTCAGCTCCACTAGGCATTGCCCCAGTGGGGACTCTGTGTGGGGGCTCCAACCCCACATTTCCCTTATGCACTGACTTAGCAGAGGTTCTCCATGAGGGCTCTCCCCCATACCACACCTCTGTCTGGACATTCAGGGATTTTCATACATCCTCTAAAGTCTAGGCTGAGGTCCCCAAACCTCAGTTCTTGTCTTCTGCACACCCAAAGGACCACCATCATGTGGAATCTGCCAAGGCTTGGGGCTTCCCCCCTCTGAAACCATGCCTCAAGCTGTACATTGGCCCCTTTTAGCCATGGCTGGAGAAGCTGGAGTGCAGGGCACCAAGTCCCAAGGCTGCACACAACGGGGGTCCCTGGACCCAACCCAGGAAACCATTTTTTTCCCCATTGGCCTCCAGGCCTGTCATGAGAGGAGCTGCTGTAAAGGTGTCTGACATGCCCTCGAGACATATTCCCCATCGTCTTGGTGATTAACATTTGGCTCCTTGTTACTTATGCAAATTTTTGCTACCAGCTTGAATTTCTCCCCAGACATTGGGGTTTTCTTTTTTATTGCATCATCAGGCTGCAAATTTTTCAAATTTGTATACTCTGTTTCCTCTTGAACTTTCGGCTGCTTAGAAATTTGTTCCAGCAGATAATCTAAATCATCTCTCTCAAGTTCAAATTTCCACAGATCTCTACAGCAGGGACAAAATGCCACCAGTTTCTTTGCTAAAGCATAGTAACAGTGACCTTTACTTCAGTTCCCAACAAATTGTTCATCTCCATCTGAGACAGCCTGGACTTTATTGTTCATATCACTACCAGCATTTTTGTCAAAGGCATTCAGTAAGCCTCTAGGAAGTTCCAAACTTTTCCACATCTTCCTGTCTTCTGAGCCCTCCAAGTCTACAGGAAGTTCCAAACTTTCCCACATTTTTCTATCTTCTTCTGAGCCTTTCCAAACTGTTCCAACCTCTGCCTGTTACCCAGTTCCAAAGTCACTTCTACATTTTCAGGTATCTTTACAGCAGCACCAATTTACTTGGTACCAATTTACTGTATTAGTCAATTTTCATACTGCTATAAAGAAATACCTGAGATTAGGTAATTTGTAAAGAAAAAAGGTTTAATTGACTTATGGTTCAGCATGGCTGGCTACACCTCACAATCATGCCAGAAGGTAAAGGAAGAGCAAAAGCATGTCTTCCACGGCAGCAGGCAAGAGAGCATGTGCAGGGGAACAGCCCTTTATAAAACTATCAGATCTGGTGAGACTTATTCACTCTCATGAGAACAGCACAGGAAAAACCCACCTCCACAATTTAATTGCCTCCCACCAGGTCCCTCCCACAACACATGAGAATTATAGGAGCTACAATTTAAGATGAAATTTGGGTGGGGACACAGCCAAATTATATCCAGTACATATTTGAGTTTGGTGAGCATATGCATTCAGGGAACTATCATGTCAGTATCTGAAGATTACATGTTGGTCTTTGGTGAACACATGAATTCAGAGAACTACCGTGCCTGTGTCTGAAGGGTACATGTTGGGTTTGGTGAACACATGGATTCATGGAACTATCATGTAAGTATCTGAAGGGTACATGTTTTGGTTTTGTGAATACATGCATCCATGGAACTATCATGCCAGTATTTGAAGGGTACCTGTTTGGGTTTGGTGAACATATGCATTCATGAAACTACTCTGCCTGTATCTGAAGGATACACATTGGTGTTGGTGAACATATTCATTTGTAGAACTCTCATGCCAGTATCTAAAGGGTACATGATTGGGTTTAGTGAACACATGCACTCATGGAACGATCATGCCCATATCTCAAGGGTACATGTTGAGGTTTGGTGAACACATGCATTCAGAGAACTATCATGACAGTATCTGAAAGGTACATGTTAGTACCTAGTAAACACATGCATTCATGGACATACCATGCTGTGTCTGAAGGGTAAATATTTGGGTTTGGTAAATGCATGTACTCATGGATCTATCATGCCCATATCCAAAGTGTACTTGTTGAGGTTTGGTGAACACATGCATTCATGAAACTATCATATCCGTATTTGAAGAGTATATGTTAGTGTGTGGTGAACAAATGCATTCATAGAACTCTCATGCCATAGTCTGAAGGGTACATGTTAGTGTGTGTTGAATGTGTGCATTAATGGACCTACCATGCCAGTATCTGAAGGATACATGTTAGTGTGTGGTGAATGCATGCACTCATGAAAGTAACATGCCCATATGTGAAGGGTACATGTTGAGGTTTGGTGGACACATGTATTCAGAGAACTACCATGCCCATATCTGAAGGGTACATGTTAGTGTGTGGCAAACACATGCATTCATAGAACTGTTATACCAGTATCTGAAGGGTACATGTTAGTGTGCAGTAAATACATGCATTCATGAACCTATCATGCCAGTATCTGAGGGGTACATGTTAAGGTTTGGTGCATGCGTGCACTCAAGAACTACCACACCAGTTGTATTAGTTTTCCATGGCAGCCACAACAAACCACTCCAAATCTGATGCTTTAAACCAGCACACATTTGTGCTCACACAGTTCTGGAAGCCAAACATCCAATGGGTTCACTGGGACAAAATCAAGGTGTTGGCAGGGCCCGGCTTCTCATGGAGGCTCCAGAGTCCGTCTGTTTCCTTCCCTTCTCCAGCATCTGGAGGTCACCCTCATTTATTGGCTTGGGTCCTTGAATTGCATCACCCTTTCTTTCTTGTGACCATTGTTTTCTCATCTTCCTCATCTTTCTGCAAATCTCCCTCTGCCCCCCTTTCATAAAGACACATGTGATTACATTCAGAGCTCACTGGGATAATCCAGCATGATCTACAAATTTCAAGCTCCTTAACTTAATCACATTTGCAAATTTCCTTATCCCATGCAGCATTCTCAGGTTCCATGGATTAGGATCTGGATGTCTTTGGAGGCCATTCTTCAGACAACCACAATAGTCAAGATGGGTAAACATCTCTGTTGTCCCAGAACATTCCATTCGGCTCCAGCTGTTCAGGAAACAGCCAGCAACTCCTGCAGGCACTGAAGCTCTGGTTCTTGTCAAGACAGTGCCTGTTCTTAAACTTCCTATCAAGGGAATCATGCAATACTCAGTCTTATGCCTTGGGTTTTTTTTTTCCCCCAGTGTATTTTTTAGACTGTGTTGTTGTGTGCAATTCCTTGTTATTGCTCAGTAGTATTTTGCATATGATTGTATCATCTTTTTAAAAATCTGTTTTCCTGTTAATGGGTACTTGGATTGGTTAAGGCCTTGGCAATTATGAGTAAAGCTACTGTAAATATTCTTGTCCAAGTCTTTTTGTAGACAGTTACTTTTACACTTTGTGGGTGAATACCAGTGCAGTATAAGAGTCATAGAGCAGGTATATTTTTTCCTTAATGAGAAACTGCCAAATAGTTTCCAAAGTGCTTGGTCTATGGCCCTTTCAGAGCATCTGTGAGAGTTCAACGTGCTTTGCAACCACCTCAACAATTGGTAAGACCGAATTTTTAATTTTAGCAAATCATATACACTATGCAAAGTGGTATCATCTAACATTAATTACATTACCCTCATATCCAATATTTATTATATTTTCATGTTTTATTGAACACAAATATATTCTTCAGTGGAATATATGTATAAGTCATTGTATCATTCATATTTATTTTTATTTGTCGGAGCTCTTTATATGTTCTTTATAGAAATGTTTTGCCTGATATACATATTATGAATATTTTCTCTAAGCCTGTTTTGCTTTTGTGTTGTCTCACTGATCTGTTTAAGTAGAAGAATTTTTGGCTTTGATGGTTTAATTTTCCCATTTTTTTCCTTAGATAGATGCCTTATTTTGTTCTCTGTAAGAACTTTCTGCCCACTCCAAGGTTGCCAGAGCATCTTCCTATGTTTTCTTCCTTTATAGTGATAGCTTATATTTTGTATTTATCTATGAACCATAATTTATGTGTGTAGTGAGAGGCAGGGATACAGGTTGCTTTTTTTCACTTTTTTTTTTCAGTTATTCCAGCATCATTTAAAATATTCCTTTCTCCATTTAACTTCTCTAGAACTTTCATCAGAATTCAATTTACCTTCTATGTGGGTGTCTATTCCGTATTTCTGCTTGTTTCACTGATGGGATGGTCGATATGTGCACTCTTATCACACTGTCTTTATAGCTGAAGCTCTGCAGTAACTCTTGAAATTAAGTACGATGGGTCCTGCTGCTTTGTTCTTCCTTATCAGTATTTGAGTTATTGTGAGTCCATATAAATTGCATTCCATATAAATTTTAGAATTAACTTGCAATTTTCTCAAAAGCATGCTGTTGAGATTTTTATTGAGGTTCCATTAAATCTAAAAATCGATTTGTGGATATTTGAATTCTTAACAAAATTGAGAGTCTAAATTAATGAAAATAGTGTTATCTCCATTTGCTTAGGTCTCCTTTAATTGCACTGTATATGTTTTGCTCCTTTTTATAAAATATACTCCTAAATGTTTTTTTAAAAATTCTATTATAAATAACGTTTAATCTCATTTTTCACAATTGATTCCAGCGTGTAGAAATAAAATCAATTTATATATTTATTTTGTATCTTATGGCCTTCCTAATTTCACTTTCAAATTCTCATAGCCATTCTGTATATTCCTTAGCATTTTCTGCATAAACAATTGTGATATATGTGAGTGAAAACAGTTTTACTTCTTTCTTCCTAATCTATATTCCTTTTTATTTCTTTTTCTTGTGTGATTGCACTGGCTAACAGCTCTCATTCAGTGTTGACTTGACATAGTCAGAAAGAATATCTTTGTCTTGTTCCTGACCGTAGGAGGAAAGCCTTTCACATTTCACAATTAAGTGAGCTATAGGTTTTTCATAGATGTCCTTTACAGATTGAGGATGAAAGTTTTCTTTAACATTAATGCACATTTAATGTCATCAAATATTTTCTACAAAATAATCATATTAATTTTCTTCTTTATTCTATCAACACACTGATTTATATTGATGGTTTTTCAAGTGTTAAATCACCTTGTATTCCTAGGTTCTATCCCACTCGGTAATGATCTTTGATCCTTTAGTTGCCAATATTTTGTTAAAAGCCTTTTGAGATTATGTTCCTGAAGAATAGTGCCTTTGTTCAAGTTTGGTATCAAGGCCATGTGGGCTCACGGAATGTACTGCCAAGTGTCTTCTACTGTCCTCTACTTTCTGTCAGAGTTTGTTTGAGTTTCTACTTCTTCCATCATTATTCTAGATAGCACCATCTAGACCCAAAGCATCTTTGTGGCAAGGCTGTTTTTATAAGCTTCAATATCCTTTAATATTTTTCCTAGATATATAGTTATTCAAATTTGTAACTTACTTTTGTGTTATTTTTATTAAGCTGTATGTCAAATAATTTATCCATTTTCTCCAAGTTATCAAATTTACTGGAATAACTTTGTTCATAATATCTCTCATAATGTTTCTAAATTTTGTAGAAATTACAGTGAAATCTTTCTGATGATAGTAATTTTGTGTTTTCCCATTTTTCTTGATTAATATTTCCACAGGCTTGTGTTTTTTTTTCTGTTCACAGAACCAACTTATAATATTTATAATTGTCTTTATTGTTTTCCTTTCTCTATTTTACTTATTTCAGCTCTTTATTATTTAGCTTATTTTTTTAATTTGGGTTTAATTATATTTTCTTTTTTCTAGTTCCTTAGGTGGAAATAGAGAATATGTTTATCATTCTTTTCTAATATCAGCATTAAAAGCTCTGGAATTTCTTATAAATTGATATTGCTATGTTTATTTTCATAGAGTTCAAATATTTGTAAAAATATTTTTAGTGCTTTCATCCTTTTCTCATGAGTTATTTAAAAATGTGTTGATTTAATTTCCAAGACTTTGGATGTTTTCTAGATTTTTAGGGCAGTTCCATCAATTTCTAAAAACTGATGTTAAAAATCTTCAGTATAATTTTGTATTTGTCTTTTTCTTTCATTCATTCTATCATGCTTCTTTGATTTAGTTTGAGGCACTATATTTAGATACCTTATGTTGCTAATGATTATTTGGTCTCCCTAAAAACTTGAAACTTGTATTACTGTTACATATTCCTTTTTATTTCTCATAATAATCCCTGCATTTCAGTCTACATGGTCTAGTACTAATGAAGCCAATTTAACTTTCTTACATTGATTGCCTGGTATATTTTTTCCCATCCTTTTACTTTCAAATTACGTTTTTAAAGTCTCTTGTAGGCAGCATGTAATTAAGTCTTACATTTTTATTGAGTCTGACAATCTCTGCATTTTAATTGTAATTTTTGGCCCATTTACAATTAACATAATTATTGATATGGTTGGATTTCCAACTTGGAATCTTAAAACTGGCATGTGAATGAGGCTAAGCTATCAAGATAAATGAATAAACAGATTCTGAACAAATAAAAAAACCTCAGCTATTAATCAGCTAACCCCTGGCACATGTCCTGCCAACCACCAGACTCTTAAGTGAGGCCATCCTATATCATACATCAGCAAGCCCCTGGCCACCAACAGACCTGCCAACTGTCCACTGAATGAGAGAGCCCACCAGATGTTAGCTGAATAACCACCCATATAACCTACATAATTGTGAGCTAAATAAAATGACTATTATTTTAACTACTAAATTTTGAAGTCATTTGTTACCTGACCAAAATTAACTGATACACTATCTCACTGACTATTTAATTAATTGACTAATTATACTTTCCTCTGATTATCCCACCCCTAATTTAATCCAAATATTTTTTGCCTGATAAATTTCTCACATTATGTATCTATCAAAAAATCTGTTAAGCCCCCTTTTTGATTAAAAAAATAAACTTTTCCTACATTTCGCTTAGTGGGTGATTTTTGTTTGAGATTGTTTGATGTCTAAGACTTCTTCCCATCTTTGAGAGATGACATGTTTCTCAAATAATCCCACATCACCTACCTAAGCTTTCATTCTAATAATTAGGAGCCCTATTTTTCTTTTACTATATTTAGCCATCCTTTACCTTTCCCCTTCTTTCAAAAGTAGATCTTCAATATTTCATCAATTATAGCACCTTACCTAGGCAACCAGAATTCTCACTCACGCTTACTATTGAATCAATACTTAGATAAGGATCATAGTGTTGCTGAGAAAAATTAATAGTCCTGAAAATCAAAATATATGAGAATATTTGTATATTTATATATGGTCATCCCAAAAACATTCCAGGGAAAGAATAAGAGCCTTTAAAAAGTGTTGCTTGTCATCAACACACAAATTGTCTAAACATAATACATTTGTGGATATAGGACATGGGCACATTGTCATCAATATATGTCACTGATGAGAAAAACTATCAAGCTTACTTCCAGCCTACAGATAAATCAGGATATAAACTTAGAACTTTGGCACAACCAGTGCAGAGGGCACTCAACTGCAGTCACATGCTATCAGTACTGGCAAGAGTCCCATGTCCTTGCTGATGATGGAATAAAACAAGATTTTGCACAAAAATATGTTAAATATATATATGTGTGTGTGTGCATGTGTATATTATATATATAATATATATAATATATATATATAATATATATATTTCCATGTTACTAACATATTTGGAGCCCCAGAATAATTTTTTTACTATAAAATTTAGAGTGCCTGAGAAACCACTCTGAAGATTAGAATCTGAGGTATTGCTGTTGGCTAAACTATATTTGTTTTCATGCCCTTACATTCTCAAAGCATAATGTTTTATTTATGGGACCTCTATATAAAACTTGGAAAATTAAACAAAAACAAACAGATACGGTTTGCTTTGGAGTCATAAGAGTTCAAACATTACCAGTTCAATAATGTGCTCATGGGACCTTTATGACTCTCATCTTTTAAAACTATATTGTAATAGACATGGCAAAGATACTTAACACATGCCACAAATCCCACACCATCACTCCAATTTGAGCCATAAAATGTTTCTCTTGGACCTGACGTAGCTAGAAAGAGTTCCAGGTTTAGCAGGAGGCAGCCCAAGGGGAAAATAAGAAAGCATGAAACTTGGTACATGTGGAAACATTGAGTTGTGTGTTGCAGGACAGGGGTGGAGAAGTTGACAGAGGCCTATGAGTAACCTTTGCCAGCCAATTTGGCTCTATGAAGAACTATCTATCTCTTCATCCATCTTCTTCTCATGATAGCTGGTGGGCATAACTATGGAACTTTAGAACTTAAGCTAAGTTCAGCAAGCAGAGATTTTTATACTTACTTTCATAGATTCTAAAACACCCAACAATTGTTTTAGACTTCTAATTATTCATGTAACCCTGTAAAGTCTAGAGACATGCATACAGGACTGAAGGTAGTGACAATTTTCCCTAGCTACATAGGATCCATTTGAGCCATTTTTAGAATCTTGTTCTAGGTACCAAATGCCAATATGCAAATTGCTGAGTGAGCCTGGGAACCCATGCTTAGCCAAAAAGTCCACAGAAGGACACAAAAGCCCAATTTGAAGAAAAGATGTTTGCTGGCAGCATGCTCTCTCTGAGCTCAGCAGTTGCTGTTCTCTGACACTCATGTCCACTCATCTGGTCATGTAGCTTACTCTCCTCTGCACATCCTTCTCTTCCTCTATTTTCTCCTAAAATGTAGGGAATGACAAAAGACAAAAAACAAATGAGGTCCCTGGGAAATGAAGAGGACAGAAATAAAACACTTTATCCTTTACACAAACGTCTACAAATTTCTGAAATAAGTTGACTTTTTCACACCAGCACTATCAAGATTTTGTAGAAGATTTTGTAGAAGCAGCACACGGATGGGAGGAGGAAGCCAGGAGCAGGGGAGATAAAAAATGGCAGGCAGGAGGCAGGAATAACTTGCAACTGCCACTCTGATGGAGCGAGCAGCATATGCAGACCCACACCGTGAACTTTTGCTCCAAGAACCACTGCAGAAACATACCAGGAAAGCCTAGAGAATTCATAGACCCTTTGAAGGAGGTGGATTGCTGCTGCAGGCTCCATGGAACAGCCGAGGAACTGTGAGTTCCTTGCTTTCTCAGCTGGAAGGCTTGTAGTCTGGGGCAAGTTCTCAGCCCCACTAACCAGCTGCCTGGAAGTAAACTCAGTGCATTTGGGAGGGTGCACAGCAGGAGTGAAACTGTCCTTTCAGGCTGTGGGCTGCATAAAAGCTAGGTGAGGCTTGGCTGCCAGTATTCACTCACCTCCCTGGCAATCTGTGTGATGCAACAGAGATGGCCATAATCCCCTGGGGAACATAACTCCATTGGCCTAGGAACCACACCTCCATCCCCCACAGAAACCACAGCAAACCCCACCCAAGGAGAATCTGAGCTCAGACATGCCTAACCCTTCCCCTACGTGATGGTCTTTTTCCACCTGCCCTGGTAGCCAAAGTAAAAGGACATGATCTCCTGGGTGCTCTATGGCTCCACCCACCACCTGATCCTCCCTTTACTACCACAGCTGATGTGCTCTTGAAAGCACTACCTCCTGGCTAGAGGCCAACCAACACAAAACCAGCACACTTAACAAAAATAGAACCAAGGACCAAGAACCCCTCACAGAGTCCACCTTAGTCCTTTGCTACCTCTGCTGGAGCAGCTGCTGGTATTCATGCCTGGGAGACCTGAAGATGGATCACATCAATGGACTCTTTGTAATCACTCCCCAGTACCAGCCCAGAGCCCAGTAGCTCCACTGGGTGGTTAGACCCAAAAGAGAAATAACAATCACTGCAGTTCTGCTCTCAGGAAGCCCCATGCATAGGCAAAAGAGGAGAGCACCACCTCCGAGAGCACCACCTCCGAGAGCACCCTGTGGGACTAAAGAATCTGCAGAGTATCTCCTGAATCCCAGATCTTCCCTCTGGCATAGTCTATCCAAATGAGAAGGAACCCAAAAACAATTCTGGTAATATGACAAAACAAGGTTCTTTAATACCTCCAAAAGATTGCATTAGCTCTCCAGCAATGGGTCCAAACCAAGATGCAACCTCTGAATTGACAAAAAAAAAAAAAAGAATTCAAAAGGCTATTAAGCCAATCAAGGAGGCACTAGAGAAAGGTGAAGTCCAACTTAAAGAAATTTAAAAAAAGATACAAGATAGGAGTGAAAAATTATCCAGTGAAATAGCATAAATAAGAAACAATCAATCACAACTTCTGGAAATGAAGGACAGAGAATTGCAAAATGCACTGGAAAGTCTCAGCAATAGAATTGAACAAGCAGAAGAAAAAAATTAAGAGCTTGAAGACAAGGCATTTGAATTAACTCAATCCTGACAAACACAAAGACAAATTTTTAAAAAAATAAACAAAGTTGCCAAGAGGTTTGGGATTATATTAAATGACCAAACCTAAGAATAATTGGTGTTCCTGAGGAAGAAGGGAAATCTAAAACTTTGAAAAGCATATTTGAGGGAATAATCAAGGAAAACTTCCTCAGCCTTGCTAGAGATCTAGACATCCAAATATAAGAAGCTTAAAGAACACCTGGAAATGATCATTGCAGAAAGATTATTGCTTAGGAACATAGTCATCAGGTTATCTAGGGTCAAGATGAAAGAAAAAATCTTAGGAGCTGTGAGGCAAAAGCATCAGGTAACCTATGAAAGAAAATCTATCAGAATAACAGCAGATTTTTCAGCAGAAACCCTACAAGCTATTATAGAAGGGATTGGGATCCTATCTTTAGCCTCCTTAAACAAAACAATTATCAGCCAAGAATTTTGTATCCAGCAAAACTAAGCTTCATAAATGAAGGAAAGATACAGTCTTTTTCAGACAAACAAATGCTGAGAGAATTCGCCACTACAACACCAGAACTATAAGAACTGATAAAAGAGCTCTAAATCATGAACCACATCCTTGAAATACACCAGAATAGAATCTCCTTAAAGCATAAATCTCACAGAACCTACAAAATAACAACACAATGGAAAAAAAAACAGGTATTAAGGCAATAAATAGCACAATAATAGAATAGTACCTCACATCTCAATAATTAACATTAAATGTAAGTGGGCCTAAATGCTCCACTTAAAAGATACAGAATGGCAGAATTAATACGAATTCACTAACCAAGCATCTGCTGTCTTCAAGAGACTCATCTGACACATAAGGCTCACATAAACTTAAGGTAAAGGAGTAGAAAAAGATATTCCATACAAATAGACACCAGAAGGAAGCAGAAGCAGCTATTCTTACATCAGACAAAACAAACATTAAAACAACAGCAGTTAAAAGACAAAGAAGTACATTATATAATGATAAAAGAACTAGTCCCACAGAAAAAAATCATAATCTTAAGTATATATGCACCTAACACTGGAGCTCCCAAATTTATAAAACAATTATTACTATACCTAAGAGACGAGTTAGGCAACAACACAGTAACAGTGGGGACTTCAATACTCCACTGACAGCACTAGACAGGTCATCAAGACAGGAAGTAAACAAAGAAACAATGGACTTAAACTATATCCTAGAACAAATGGACTTAACAAATATTTACAGAACATTCTACCCGACAACTGAAGAATATACATTCTATTCATCAGCACATGGAACATTTTCCAAGATAGACCATATGAAAGGTTACAAAACAAGTCTCAACTAATTTAAGAACATCAGAATTATAGCAAGTACTTTCTCAGATCACAGTAGAATAAGATTGAAAATCAATTCCAAAAGGAACCCTCAAAACCATGCAAATGTATAG
Organism: Cheracebus regulus; assembly: GCA_963574635.1. Classification (NCBI taxonomy): domain Eukaryota; kingdom Metazoa; phylum Chordata; class Mammalia; order Primates; family Pitheciidae; genus Cheracebus; species Cheracebus regulus. The sequence goes on along the minus strand of CAUYQU010078576.1, from coordinate 2,803 downwards.
AAATTAAATAAGATGCTCTCAAATGATCATTGGGTCAACAATGAAATCAAGATGGAAATTAAAATCTTATTTGAACTGAATGATAATAATGACACAACTGCAGTGCTAAGAGGAAAGCTCATAGCAGTAAATGCCTACATCAAAAAGTCTGAAAGAGCCCAAATAGACAACCTAAGGGCATGCCTCAAGGAGCTAGAGAAACAAGAACAAACCAAACGCAAACCAGCAGAAGAAAAGAAATAACCAAGATCAGAGTAGAACCAAATGAAATTGAAACAAACAAACAAACAAAAATACAAAAGACAAATGAAATAAAAAGCTGGTTCTTTGAAAAGATAAATAAAATTGATAGACCTTTAGTGAGATTAACCAAGAAAAGAAGAGAGAAGATCCAAACAAGTTCAATTAGAAATGAAATGGCAGATATTACAACTGATACCACAGAAATACAAAAGATCATTTAAGGGTACTATGAACACCTTTACATGCATAAATTAGAAAACCTAGAGGAGATGGATAAGTTCCTGGAAATATATAACCCTCCTATATTTAATCAGGAAGAAGTAGAAACTCTGAACAGAGCAGTAACAAGCAGCAAGATTGAAATGGGAATTAAAAAGTTACCAACAAAAAAAGTCCAGGACCAGACGGACTCACAGCTGAATTATATCAGACATTCAAAGAATTGGTGTCAATCCTACTGACATTATTCCAAAAGATAAAGAAAGAGAGAATCTTCCCTAAATTATTTTATGAAGCCAGTATCACCCTAGTACTAAAACCGGGAAAGCAAATTAAAAAAAAATGAAAACTACAGATCAATATGCCTGATGAACATAAATGCAAAACTCCTCAACAAAATACTGGCTAACTGAATCCAACAGTATATCAAAAAGATGACTTAATATGATCAAGTGGGTTTCACACCGTGGATGCAGGGGTGGTTTAACATCCACAAGTCAGTAGATGTGACACAGCACATAAACAGAATTAAAAACAAAAATCACATGATCATCTCAATAGACACAGAAAAAGCATTTGACAAAATCCAGCATTCCTTTAAGATTAAAACCTTCAGCAAAATCAGCATAGAAGCTACATACCTTAAGATGATAAAATACATCTATGACAGCCCCACAGCCAACATTGTACAGGATAGAGGAAAGTTCAAAGCATTTCCTCCGAGAACTAGAACAAGACAATGATGCCTACTTTTACCACTTCTATTCAACGTAGCATGAGAAGTCCTAGCCAGAGCAATCAGACGAGAAAAAAATACAAGGATCCAAATCGGTAAAGAGGAAGTCACACCGCTGCTGTTTGCTGATGCCATGATCACATACCTAGAAAACCCTACAGACTCATCCAAAATGCTCCTAGAACTGGTAAATGAATTCAGCAAAGTTTCAGGATATAAAAATAATGTACACAAATCAGTAACTCTGATATACACCAACAGTGACCAAGCTGAGAATCAAGTCAAGAACTTAACACCTTTTATAATAGCTGCAAAAATAAAATAAAATACTTAGGAATATACTTAACCAACAGGGTAAAAGACCTCTACAAGGAAAACTACAAACCACTGCTGCGTCCAGGTGTGATGGCCTCCCAGAGTGCTGAGGCAGGTGGATCATGAATTCAAAAGATTGAGACCAGCCTGATCAACATGGTGAAACCCCGTCTCTATCAAAAATGCAAAAATGAGCTGAGTGTGGTGGCGTGCACCTGTAGGCCCAGCCACTTGGGAGGCTGACGCAGGAGAATCACTTGAACCCAGGAGACAAAAGTTGCAGTGGACCAAGATCACGGCACTGCACTCCAGCCTGGTGACAGAGCGAGACTCCATTAAAAAAAAAAAAAAAAAAAAAAAAAAAACGATACTGAATGAATCATAGGTGACTCAAACAAATGGAAACGTATCCCATGCTCATAGATTGGTAGAATCAATATTGTGAAAATGACCATGCAGCCAAAAGCAGTCTAGAATTTCAACACAATCTCCATCAAAATAGCATTATCATTCTTCACAGAACTAAAAAAAAAAAAAAAAAAAAATCCTAAAATGTATATGAAGCCCAAAAAAGCCCTCATAGCGAAGCAAAAAAAATAAAGAAATAAATCTGGAGGCATCGCATGACCTGACTTCAAACTATGCTGTGAGGCCATAGTCACTAAAATAGCATTGTGCTGGTGTAAAAAGGAGACGTATAGACCAATGGATCAGAGCAGAGAACCCAAAATGAAGCCAAATACTTATAGTCAACTAATCTTCCACAAAACAAACACAAACAGAAAGTGGGGAAAGGATATCCTATTCAACAAACGATGTTGGAATAATTAGCAAGTCACATGTAGGAGAATGACTGGATCCTCACCTCTCACCTTATATAAAAATCAATGAAAGATGAATCCGGACTTTAAGACCTGAAACCATAAAATTTCTAGAAGATAACATGGGAAAGAAAAGCCCTCTAGACATTGGCTTATGCAAAGACTCGATGACCATGAGCCCAAAAGCAAAACCAACAAAAACGAAAGTAAATAGACGGGAGTTAACGAAATGAAAAGGTTTCTGCAGAGTAAAAGAAATAATAAGCAGAGTAAACAGCCAGTCCACAGGTGAGAGAAAATCTTTGCAAACTATGCATCCGACAAAGGACTGATATTAAGAATCTACAACAAACTCAAACAAATCAGCAAAAAAAAAAAAAAAAAAAAAAAAAAAAAAACCACAAAAAGTTGGGGAGGGGAAATGAATTGTAAATTAAAAAAAAAAGAAAAAAAAAATCCAAAAAAAATT